>PVJS01001672.1:0-94052 GCA_004027185.1 Glis glis
AAAAAAAAAAAAGAACATACATGAAACATTGAAACATTTATGAAAGAATACAAAAAAATTAGGAAACATTATATAAAGGAATAATCTACCATAAATTCATGGAAAGGGGCTGTTTATGCATTTCGTCAATAAATAGTGATTGGTCATTCATGCGAGGTGCTGCATTATGGGCCTGAGGTAGATACGAGACACCCCCAGTGCCTTCCAGTAACTTTACTCACCTGGAAGATAGAAATGCACGTAGATGGAGAATATGGGGTTCACTGCAACTTTTTTCTTTGTCAAAGAAATTTTGTCGGTATTCTTGTCATGATGAAGTCAAGAGAGATGTGACTTGGGGCAGCACTGCCCTGTGGGAGATATGGAAAACAAATAATAGGGGAAAATAGAACAAGAAGGAGGGTCCAGCTCTGGAGATGAAAAGAAGTAGTGTCCCCAATGACCTCTCTCTGAAACTATCCCATGTGACACATGGACACGCAGAGAGTTTCTGGAGGAGAGGATGCCGTGGGGTACCCTCACTGTCTTTTATTGACACAGACAGAACGCCAGCATTCTGCATGGATGTAGCAACTTGGAGAGAAAGAATGGTCATGTGGTGGAAGCGTTCAGAAAGGTACAAAGGCTTTGATTGCCCCTGCAAAGGAACTGAAGCTGAAGGCCAGATTAGTTTCATCCCTGATGCCTTAGAGAGAGGTAAACTGAGACAGAATATTTCACACAGACAAAATACTTTTCACAGTTTTGAAGGCTTAAGAGAACATGCCTTCAAGTTGAGGATTGCTGTATGATCAAGTTTTAGAGAAGGATCCTACATGAGGACAATCTGTTGTGTCATGAAAGCTGGGTTGTATTATTTCCTTGAAAGTGATGGAGAATGAGAAAAAATTACAGTGGCTGGGGTGCAAATATTTAAGGGTTTATGTTGATTTTATTACCATATTATGAATATCACTCTAGAGGACACTGAAGGCAGTGAGGCCACAGACAATAGGATCAGGAAGCAAAGTATCTCAGCGGTCTAGTTTGTGAAATATGGCACTATTCACTCAAAGAGGGATTGGAAAATGAGCAAGAATAGGTTTGGAAATTTTAGAAATTTAATTTGAGATGTATGTGCAGCTGTGAGATGGGTCTACAGCTGTGCATTTGAGTGGCAGGTAAAGCCCCGGATGTTCTTTGTGGGGACAAAACTAGAAAAAAGATTTTGGGGGATAGCTTCTGATAGAATTCATTTTTTCACCTGGCAGAGATAAAGAAACCTGAGGAGGACACTTAGAAGGAATTGTGATAGAAGGCAGAGAAAATAGGTGTGATACTGTCTGAACCAAGAAATGGGGACCTTTCAGGGAGAGAGATGAAAAACAAAAAAGTTCCTCAAACTCAACATGCTTCACATCAGATATCTGGTCTCTCTCGTCTCTTAATAGAAGATTATAATGGCAATGTTGGTGAGCAGTAAAACATCACCCTGGTTACAAGAGCCTACAGATGACCAGTGGTTCTTGGCCCCTCTCCTTCCTTGACTCACTGGGTTACACACAGGGCATGGACTCCTGGGTTTCCTTCAAAGCCTTCTTGTTCCCTACACATCCTTTTATCTCTCCCACCACTCCCTGGCTCACAGGATCACCATATCCTTCTCACACTGTTGACAGCAGTATTTTCTTGGAAACAAATGTTTATTTCCTCAAATCCACTTTGATCCCTTCACACAAATCCCATCAATTGTCCCTAAAGCAGTCAGAAACATCTACTCAAAAATCAAGTCTGATAATGTCTATTGCCTAAAGGCCTTTCAAATCCTCGCAGGGTTGACTGAAAGTCCTAGCGTGGACAGCGCAGCATGATGGGCTTCTCACACCACCTAACAACCCATCCTCTGTCCCCAAACCCTGAGCAGCACCTGGTCCTTTCTACACTTTGACAGTCCAATATCCTCACCAGCATTTGGAATCCCTGTATAGTTTATCTTAAAGCTTTTAGTGAAATCTTTCTTCATTTAGTCTTTCTTCTTTTTGTCTTCATCTCACTCATCACTATAATGTATAATTTTAATATAATGATTATATCCATGTGACCAAGTCCCCCATTACCTACTTTTTGTTGCGGAACTTATTTCAATAGTTAAATACATTCATTCATGTGATCATTTAAGTTGATAGCTCGCCACTCACCGGTACCATAGGGGAGTTCCAATGGCACTCCGTTTCAGAGCTGTGTCTCATCAGAGACCAAGTTTCTTGCTTTCTGTCTTCTAGTATCATTAGTTTGCAACCTCAAATGCTAAGATGACTGCATGAGCATGTGCCATGACATTTGTACTTGTATTCCATTTAAAAGTGAGGACTAAAGTATGCATATGTTTGCTTATCATCATGATCTTAAAACTGCCTGACAATATACAGCAGGGGCTCAATATGAATTTGAACGATAAATCGGCCCTGATGAACAAATCAGAAGTCAAGTTCAAAAGAACACTGCGTGGTTCCAGTAGTCTTTTGCAATGAATGTACACACATTGTCTTGGTCAGCATTCTATATCCCAGTAAACCTGACCAACACAACTCAGAGGAAGGAAGATTTATTTGTGCATAGTTTTTTGAAGATTCCAGAATTCAGTCCATGTGACGCCAGGGTCTTCAGATCTCAGGGCATGGCAGCCAGAAGCAGAAAGAGGGAGAGAGAAAAGCTCTTCTCTCTCATCTTGAAGTCCAGAAACAGAGCAAGAACAAGCAAACAAAGGGATTCAAAGACAAAAGCACAATCCCTAAAGTCACACCCCCAGGGACCCACCTTCTCCAACCACATCCCATCAACCTAGGCTACCACCCAGTAAAACCATTATGATGGATTTATCTACGGATGAGATTACAACCCTCATGACTTAATTATATCAACCCTGACCATTAATACATGAGCTCTTCAGGGGACATTCTATAACTAACCATAAAACTCATCATTCATAGATTCAGCATTGTTTTAGTCAGCTTTTCTGTCACTGTGACCAAAACACCTGACAAACACAACTTAGAGGAGGAAAGGTTTATTTGGCACACAGTTCCATAGATTTCAGTCCCTGGTCTGTTCCAAGGTAGAAAATGCCCTGGCAGGGATCATGGCAGAGACAAGCCACTCTCAGTAATAGCAGCCAGAAGCAGAGAGAGTAAGACGAGGGGCCTGTGGACATATATCATCTCCAAAGCCATACCCCCAGGGACCCACCCTCTCTAGCCATGCCCCATGTCTGAACCTTGGTGCATTGTTAAACACATGAGCTTTTGGGGAACACTGCAGACCCAAATCATACCAACCATAGAATTTAGACAGTTGTCAATTCTATTAGTGTGTAGAATACATAAGAGGTGGGAGGAAATGAAAACAAAGTCAACAGTCTTTCTCCTTTTATATTTTACTTTTAAGATGTAAGTGATACATAAGGGGAAAATAAATACAGAATTCCCATTTTTGCCTCGCAATTTTAGTGGTGTCCTGTCCATGTTTGCAAGTTGAGAGGTCAAGAGAGCAGAAATAAAATTATGTGCTCAAAAGCAGGACCTATTTCGAGGACAGTCACATGGGGCCCAGCACTTAAGTGGGCCTGGCACTTGGCTCATAGCTCATTGTCACAATCTTGAATTCTTACTAACTTTGTCTTTGAACTGCATCTTACAAGTGAGATCAACTGGGATGGAGTATAATGTGGGA
Organism: Glis glis; assembly: GCA_004027185.1. NCBI lineage: Eukaryota > Metazoa > Chordata > Mammalia > Rodentia > Gliridae > Glis > Glis glis. The sequence goes on from PVJS01001672.1 coordinate 3,709, forward strand.
AGAAGGGATATGTGTATCTTCTAGGTTTGCCTTGGATTTTGCACATATTGTTTGCAAATAAATATAGCTGCAGTCATATGTGTAACTTCTGCTCAGTTTGTGTCTCACTAAACTCCCAGGCATCTGGGTCCCAGGTCAGGGGCCACATCAACATGTCTATGGATGAGCAAATAGGGAGGTTGACCACTATTCTATTCAGAACATAAGTGCTTCAAATGCAGAAAGAAACTAACCAGAAAAGAGTATCAACAGAATATTACAGTAATACCAGGCACAATGGCATACAGGTGTAATCCCAGATACCTGGGAGGCTGAGACAGGGGGATCTCAACTTTGAAGCCAGCCTGAGCAACTTAAAGAGACCCTTTCTAAAAATAAAAAATAAGAAGACCTGGGACATAGCTCAGTGCTAAAGCAATCCTCACTACCACAACAAAACAAAAGAAAAACAACAAAAACCTAACAAACTACCAAAATCACAGTAATAAATATCATTATTTATTGTATCATGATACCAAAATTAATTTTTTAAATTTAAACTTTGGCTTTTTATTCACACATCATTATTATCCATATTACATTTTATGTGTAGTAAAATATTTTAAATAAGCCAAATGTGGTGGCACATGCCTGTAATCCCAGTACTTGGGAGACTAAGACAGGAGAATTGGAGATTGGAGGCCAGCCTCAGAAGCTTAGTGAGATTCTGTTTCAAAATAAAAAATATAAAAGGGCCGGGGGTGTAGCTTAGAGGTGGAATGACCCTGGGCTCAATCTCCTGTACCAAAAATAAATAAACGTACACTTCATCCTGTTTAAGCATGAGATCTCACATTTCCATTTTGCACAGGGCCATACACATTACATGGCAAAACCTGCTGTGGAGTGGAATACGCCTGAAGATATTGCAGAGAGCACAGAGGAAACAACATTCAATAGAAAAGTCTCCATTGGATGATACTCTGGGACTAGTACTGAAGTTAAAATTGTTATCTCCAAATTTCTCTGCCCCAATATGGCTTTCAATATAAATGGGGACACAGAACCTTCTAGAGGCTCCCTCCTTATTATGAGTTTTATCTCCTAGGCAAGGTAGAAAATTAGATGATTATAAACATATGAGGTATTAAATCATCAAGCGAGGGGTGAGTAATTTCTCCCAAGTTAAAATTATGCAGGTTATTAAAGTGTATATAGAAAAGAAGAAGCAAAGAAAGGAAATGAATTAACAGGTATGTGTTACTGGTTTTCATATTAACATAAAATACCTATGAAGCATAGGGCAACGCTACTCCTGTTCCCTCCATCAAATCATGTTAAATACATACAAAAAAATACAGAGAGACAAAAGAACCTTCCATGTTCAGTGGAAAAAAAAACTCCAAAAAACCTTTCATTGATATTTTGATAGGATGGCCATTTTGATGATATTTATTATGCCTATCCAAGAACACCCAAGGTCTTTCCATCTTTGAAGGTCTTTTTCAATTTCTTTCTTTAGTGTTCTATAACTTTCAATGTAGAGGTCATTTACTTCCTTGATTAGATTTATTTTTAAGAAAAAAATAGTCCAAACATTCATGTGGAAAAACAAAAGATCCAGAATAGATACAGCAATTCTGAGCAATAATAACCATGCTGAAGGCACCACAATCCCTCATTTTAAATTATAAAACAGAACTATAGTAATAAAAACAGCATGGTATTGGCACAAAAATAGGCTCATAGACCAACAGAATAGAAAAGAAGATACAGAGACAAATCCTCACATCTATAATCAGTTGATTGTTCATGAATGAGCCAAAATCATATGTTGGTGAAAAGACAACCTTTTCAACAAATGGTATTGAGAAAACTCATAATTACTGATTTGATTTTTCTTCTCTCTGAGGAACTTCTTTTAAGATTTCTTGTAAAGTAGGCCTATTGGCTTCAAACTCCTTTAGTTTTTGTTGACTAAGAAAGCCTTTGTTTTTTTTACTTCTTTTTGAAGGATACTTTTACTGGGCATAGGATTCCAGATTACTACATTATTATTATAATTTATCTCTTCTTGCTGGCATAATTTCTGATGAAGTCCTATGTAATTCTTATCTTTGCTCCACTATAGGGCAGGTGTTCCTTTCCTCTGGCATCCTTCAATATTTTCTCTGTGTCTTTGTTTTTCTGTAGTTTGAATTTGATATTCATGTTTACTCTGCTTTGAGGTTTGTCCTGCCTGGTGTTCTCTCAGCTTCCTGGATATGTGACTTCATGTCTGTCATTAAGTTGACACTTTCCAGCCATTATTACTTCAAACATTTCTTTTTTTATGTTCATTTATTGGTGCATTGTAATTATACATTTTGATATATGTCAGGGTATGAACATCATACATGCACACATTTACTTCAAACATTTCTTTTGCTTCTTGTCTCCTTTTACTCTGTCTGATGTTCTCTTTAGAGGTACATGTTACAATTTTTGTAACTGTCCCCCTAACTCTTGTATATGCTGCTCTTTTTTTTCATTTTCTCTCTTTACATTACAGTCTAGGAAGTTTCTATCAATGTATCTTCCGACTCACTGGACCTGTTCTTCTTCCATGTGTCCTGGAATGCTACTCATTGCTTCTATGCCACCTCTCTCAGCCATCTGTGTACTTTACTTTCAAGGATGTGCACCCACAATTGTCTTGGGAGGAATATACCTAGGTTACTGGAACACGTTTATATTCGGGTGCAGGAGCCAACATTTTTGGCACTAGATGAGGATCTGACCTCTCAGAGAATCTGAAAATGCAGGTGCTTTGGCCCAAGAAGAGACAAATGCAGAGATGTAAGTAATACTACCAGATTCAGACAGGTGAGGCTGGACCCTGAAAGGACATTGTTAGCTTCTTCCCCTTACCACTCTGACTCCCTAACCACTGCATTTTCAGGGAGCAATTCACTGGCATGTGAATCCCTGTCTCAGAGTTGGCTTCTGGGGAAAGTCGAGGTAAGATGTTGGCCCAGTAATATTTTATGGCTTTATGAAATGCTTGATTCTAAGAAGTATGTTTTATTATGTTGTCTAGTTTTTTTTTTATTTGTCTTAAGCAGGAATATGGGGTCAAATTAATTAGACCACCGTTACCGAAGTAGAAGTTTGCATGTGGCTTTTCCCACCTGGATCTTATGCTATCAATACTATAGCCATGAGGAAGGTGAGCCTTCCCAGGTTTCCCAAGTCTTCTCCATCCTGGCTTTCATACTGAAAGTGCCATACCCCAAGAACCTTCCAGTTCTGGACAAAGGGTTGGTTGTATTAACTAGAAAGAAAATAATTACTTTGAGTAGGATAGCTAGAAGCACTGCCCACTCCATGCAGTCTCAGCCTGTTTCTTTCCTTCCTCTAGTTCCACTCCAATTGTGCAGTAGTCTTGCCTCACTCTTGGTTGCAAGGACGGGTCTCTTTTTATTGTGGTTGTCTCTCCTGATGTCTGTACTAAATTACCTCAATTCTATTCCTACTAATGAAACTTGAAACACTTTTTTTCCAACAATAAAATGGATTTCACTTTTGATTGATTCTATTCAGCAAAATCAGCTAGACTTGGAAAAAGACCAGGTCTGTTCCAGGTACCTCTGGTGCTGAAGGGTGATGATCTTTCATTAGAGCACCAGGTATCACTATGGCTCTGTTGCAAATGATTTCCAGTCTTGTCTATCTTTTAATTTCATGTTTCTGGGAGAGTGTAACTGATTAGACAGCATGTGTCAGCTGTCTCCCTTAGACAGGTCTACTCTGAGAAGGGGAGTCAAGGTACATGACACAGGTGTGATTGGGCACTGGGGGTGGAGTCACATATAGTAGCTGAAGGGATCAATGCCAGTCAAGCAACTATCTCTACAGCATCTTTTAGACCACTGGTTCTCAAATGTGGTCCCCAGACCACAGATCAGCAGTGCCTGTGAATGCACTACAGATACGAATGGCTGAGGCTTCAGATGACTAGACCAGGATCTCAGTGTTAGCCCCAAACCAGCTTCCTGTGATCTTGATGTGTGGTCAAATTTGAGAACCAGGGTTCTAGAAGATACTTTTGACTCCATAACCTGCATTTACCATCTTATACTCTCTTCTTCCATACACTCAGAAGAGACCATAATTAAACAATTTTCTCAATAATGAAAAATTAAGGAGCTTAATTCCATTTTTTGGTGATAGTGATTACCTCCTCAGTCAGTAAGTGATCCCTCTATAGGTTATTCTGTACAGGAAAAGAACAGATACCAAGAGGTAGACAAACAGCCATTCCAGAATTCCCTGAGACGCTATGGTAGAGGATATGAAAGAACTGAAGTTTTTGGTTCAGCTCCTCCTCCTCTTCTTCCTTCTTCATTAAATCCAAAGGTGTTCTACCTCCTAGCTACACCCCAGCCCTATTTTATTTTATTTTGAAACAGGATCTTGCTAAGTTGCTGAGTCTGGCCTTGAACCTGTGATTCTCCTGTCTCAGCCTCCCAAGTACTGGGATTACAGGTGTGCCCCTCCATTCCCACTGCCAGGGCCCTCTTCTAAAGCCCACAGTTGTGAGTGGAGTCCGTGGTCAGCTTTTGTGCTGCATGGGATTCCATGTCTGCAGATTAGATAACCTAGAATCCCTCGGATAGTTGTGTCAAATGAGGGTGTAAAGACAGATGCATTCCCAGAATAGGTATCTATTCCTGTGGGGACAAATCTCTGGTCATTCCAGAACAGAAGAGGCACAATGTAGTCTCTTTGCCATGCCCCACAGTGGCTGGTTGATCTTCTCAAAGAGTAGTGCCATATTGGGACTGAACAACTGTCTCTGTGTCTTGGCTATTTGATGATCGCTAGCCAGAATAGCTTTGGTAAGTGCTGTTTCATGCAGGTCACGTGTAGGCTTCATCTACAGACCCAGGTCTATTCACATGTGGTGTATACTGTCCAAATATGGTGGGGGGCAATGTTGGAGGCTGGTTAATGCCAATCAGCCGAGTTGCTCTGCCTCTATGGCATTAAGTATTGCTTCCGTGGCAGAAGCCTTCCAGTGGGCATGAGGATGGGGTGCAAACATCTTCTCACATTATACTCACACCTACAGAAACACAGGCATTTGAATTTTTTTCTTAACCAGAGCTCTTTGCACTATTCCAGTTCATTTTCTTTCCAAGCCCCTGTCCCACTCTCTAGCCTATTGGCCAGTATCCAGAGATCCATGTGTATTCTCATGTTGGTGCACTGCTTTCAAAATGATGATGGGGTGCATCACCTACAGCCCATTGGGAAGATTTTCATTTTCTACTTTCTTTTATTGTTATCAAATTTGGTAGTGTGTTGTGGAAGCTACTAATTCCCAGCTTGGGAAATATCCTGCCTATCCCACTCGTCAGATGGTTGCATGGGTTTGCCTGCAGAGTTATAGGTAAGAACTGGGGGGAGGGTGCTGCAGTGACCATGGTGGGTGGTCTAACTTGTCATGCAGCTTGCTCATGCTTCTGGTGCTCCCTGGCTTGGTCCCAGATGTTGCATTCCATTTCAATGGATTGCTGTGATGACCCTGATTTTGTGACCTGTTGTGACAGAACCCTGCTCACAAAGTTTGTTCAGGACGGATGTTTTCTTTCTGTCCTGTGGCCAAGAGTCTCACTTCTACCAGCGTCAAGTAACATAGTAGGAGCACTTGCTCAGGAGGCATATTGTTCTCTGGTATGGACGTTGCAGCCTTGCTCCAGAATCTCAGGGTCAGGTGCTGTGGTTCTTCCACTGGGGCTTGCCATAAATGCCACTCATACCTTTCCCACTGCTGATTCCTGCACTCCCTGCAACCCACAGTGCCTACTGTGTTATAGGGGCCAGTGAGCCTGGCTACTGGAAGTGTGACCTGTCCTCCTAAAGATAACATTTCTAATCTGGACACTTCTCAGAACTTTCCATGTCACCCAATGTTGATCTCTGTCTCTAGACCAACAATGCTGGATGTAGAAGGTATGGCCTTCAGACACCAAAGGAGCCTTCCACGCATGGTTCTTCTTTGCAACAGAGAATACATCCTGCAGAAATTTTCTTGTGCTGTGGAATGGCTTTCCTGACATGCTTGCAATGACTAGACCTTTAAAATTTCACTCAAGAGATCATTTCTCACCCTGTGGGACACATATGAATTACTAAGGTCTTAGCCTAATAGGTCTCTCTTGTTCATTGCCCAGCCCGTGTGATGTCTTTCATGCAATGGGTTCAAGTGATGTTCTCCAGGTGTGCCACTGCTCTGGAGCTCATGGAGCTGGAGACAGAGAAGTGGATCTGAGCCTCATGTCTGCAAGAGGGTGCCACTCCCCTTCTGACCCTCCTCTCTGCCACACCTTCTGTTTGCTCAGAGACTGTCCTTGAATACAGCTTGATGGAATGGGAGAGCTTGGAGTTAAGTGGAAAGTGTCAGACTCAGCCCTGTGGGTGTTTGCATCATTGCCAATGCAACGATCCAGTTAGGATCTGCAGTCTGAAACCCTGAAAAGTCTCTCTGGTTGGTGGACCTTTGGGTCATCTGGGATCCACCCACATGCTCCACCTTACCGCTGACTCTGCCCCAGCAGTCTCTGCATGGACTCTGGCTTCTGCCATTGTTTTTCTCTTTTAAATATTTTCTTATATTCAGGGGAATCAAAGACACACACAAAAGGCTCTCAGTTTCTCTGATCCTCAGTTTCCACATCTGCAAAATGTGAGTAATAATCATATTGCTAAAGTAATTGTGTTTCAACTGATAGCCTGTAAGCTCTAGAGGTCTTTTTATCATCAGCAGCAGATGAGAATAACAGAGATACTTCTACTATGAAAAACAAAGAATGCCAATCTTGCTAGAATTTAGCCTAACATAAATCATTAGCCTTTTAGTGTTCCAGTTTTGTAGTGTACATGGGAGGAAATGGGGGAGTCCACAGCTATCTGGGTCTCTTCACAAAGCAGTGTCCACATGAGACAGTTTTGAAAGTCCCTGGGCATGGAGTAATTGATGAATGGAGCATGCTGGTTGGACCAGGCCTCCACCGGTGGGAGTCACTGAAGAACAGAGCTGCTACTTTCCCCAGTAAGCATGGATGTGAGGGGTGACAGCTGGCTTCAATGTCACTGCTCCCCCCAGGTCACCTGCTGGAGCTGCCTCTGGTGCTGGAGTCACTGGAGCCCAGTGTCAGCCTCTGTTCAAGGCAGTTCCTAGTCTGTTTGGGCTGTGCAAGAGACTGGGAGGCTTACGGACCTCAAAAGTGTATTTCTCACATGTTGGAGACTGGGAAGTCCTAGATCATGGAGCAACAGAATCAGGGTCTGCTGAGGGCCTCTCTCTGGGTTCACAGATGGCATCTCTTATTGTGTCCTCCTATGGTGAAAGGGGAAAGAGATCCTCTTTGATTAGGGCACTAATCCCATTCATGAGCCCCCACCCTCATGGCCTCCTCACCTCCCATAGGCCCCATTCCTAATCCTATCACCTTGGGAGCTAGGTTTCAACATGTGAATTTGGGGGGGGGCATGAACAGTCAGATGATAGCAAAGATCATAACCCCAATTTTCCCCTTCCTTCTAACCTTAGCTGGCTCCCTTCCATGGTTCCTTGAGCCCTTCCAAACCCTTGTCTTCCCAGTCCTCTATCACTTGGCAAACACTTTGTGGACAGATACCCTGTACCTGGCTTTTCTGAAGCCCATATCTTTGGATTTTTGAGGGCTATGTTTGAAAAAAAAGTAAAGCGGTGTTGTTAACTTGTTTAACATCTTTGCACTTCTGCCCTAAGAGTCCAATTCTCCTGCAGGCTGCTGGAATCCTCATTAATTAATGGAGGTGAGGTGAAGAATGAAGGACAATTGAGCTGGAAGATCAATATCTTTAAAGCTTAAGACGTCCAAGAACACACGTGATATGAAGATTACTGTGAGAGCAAGCTTGTGCTCCAAAACCATGTTTGCCCTGGGTGGTTTGGGTAGGGGTGATCGCTGTGTGACATGTGTTCTCAAAGCAGAGTTCTATACCCAGCTGTGTGTCCAACAGGTATGTCCTGATCCATGAAATTCTAAGAAGTTTCTGTTTTCCCTTTTGATCCTTATTGTCCTTCTCCCTCTTTCTTGTCTTCCACTTCAATAAAGATGATAACCCAGGAGATTACAGGCTTGGGAACAAGTAATTAGGAAGAAGAATAAAGACAAAGACTGGACTTTCTTGTTCATTCAATTTCTTTTTGGTTAACATATTTATTTGTATTTGTATTTATTCACTTTTATGCATTTATTGATGCATTATAATTAGACATCAAACTGAGGTATAGAGTGATAGGAATATACATGCAAACAACACTTGGTATGTCTTTCTTTCTTTCTTTTATTCATTCATTCATTATATTGAATGAATATACTGGGGATTGAAACAAGGGAAGTTCTACCTCTGAGCTAGATCCCCCCACCCTGCTTTATTTTTTACTTTGAGACAGGGTCTTGCTAAATTGCTGAGACTGGCCTTGAAACTGCAATCCTCTGTCTTAGCTTCCCAAGTACTGGGATTACAGGCATGTGCCATCATGCCTGGCTTTGTTCATCCAATTTCAACTATTGCAGCTTCTCTTACTTCCAATCGGATCCTTCTACTGTTCATAGACTTAAAGGAGCCAGGAAGAGGCATAGCTTATTTTTCTTGGTAGTCCCTGGACAGCTACATTTTCTTTGCTCAAATGGCTTAATTTGGCACCAGTTGGACAACTGATGGTAGGATTCATTAATACAACTTTGGCTATTTAGCCACATATTATCTTAATATTAATCCCCTCCAGCAAATTACTATATATCTCATAGACAGTTTACATAAAACACACAACATGTTACTCTTCCCCTGTCTACACGATGTGCACTGGCAGCTCCTTTACAACAGAGCCACCTTGGGTAGGGTAAGGGCTGGCATTTTCATGTAAATGGTGAGCTTTATATCGATGTCATATTAGCTTGGAGGTTGTTTAAACACTGGATCCTTCTGATCAGCTGACAAGGCAGGATTTCCAAGAAGAAGGTGACATTTCTGAGCCATCCGTATATCTGAGGTTTTGATGTATTAGTTGATCTTTCCCCTGATATCAAGTGATAAAGACACTCTTGTCAGTATTTTAAAAATAATTTTAAAATGGTATCTTTTTTTCTTGCTCCATTATTTCCACATCAAAATTATTCTGTTTCCAAATGACCTATTCCAGTATTAGCATTCAAAAGTTGGGCCCATGCAAGCCAGACATGGTGGTGCACACCTGTAATCCCAATACTTGGGAAGCTGAGACAGGAGGATCATAGGTTCAAGGCCCACCTCAGCAACTTAATGAGACCCTGTTTCAAAATAAAAAAAATAAAAACAGCTGGGAGTATAGCTCAGAAGTAGAATGCCCCTGGGTTCAATCTCCAGTACCAAATAACAATAATGAAAGTTAAGTCAATGGAAGTAAAAACCATTGTGACAGTGTGATTCATTTTCAACAGCATTAAATTGTATACTTGAAGTCAATCATACAACCAGAGCATAGTCTGATGCAGAATAGTGACTCTTCTCATAGACACTACTGGTATATTAGAAAAGGAGATTCAAAATGTTGTGTGGTTTTGAAATTTATTCCTTAGCAGATGGTGGACTCTTGGGAGAGGAACCATGGTTAATTCCAAGTTACCTTCTTGTGTTTTTAGAAAGGCTTTGATATCATGCTTTTTTCCTTCCTGAAAGAGAAAGAAGCATGTTTTCTCCTTAGATAGTTTGAACAGCATAGATGGGCACTAAGTATGGTATACCCACTCCCTCTACATGGAAGAGATGTGTCCCAAGCATTGAATGCACAGATTTTGACTCCCTGATTCAGCAGGAGCAGCAATCTGTCTCTGTTAGTTTCCTTGTATTTTTTTCTTTTTCTCTACCTCATATCTTATACATGAAATATCTTGCCAAGGGGATGAAATTAGGCAATGATGCCTTGTGCTTGGAAGAATATGGTACCAAGAGATGTTACGTGCATATATGAATGTACCACTCTGAATCTCACGATCATATATAATTATATTGCACCAATACAACATTGAAAAAACATAGTAAAGAAACAAGAAGAATATGGCAAAGCTTGGGTCAGTGGAGGAGCCACCAACCCACGTGCAATGCCACCTCCTCTGTCCACATCTGCTCTGCCCTTCTGTGGCCAGCTGGACAAGTTCTCCTTGGATGACCCATTGTCATGTGCTGTCACCTCTCTCCAAACTGCTGGAAACCCTGACCTCATTAATGTGAACAATGATGTAATTGACAAAGCCATTATATTCCAAGCAGCCCATGTTCCTCCTTTCCTTCTTCCTATAGCCCAGGCAACTTTTGTGCAATGAAATATCTAAAACATAGCCATAATTGCATTTGTATGATTTAAAAACATGTAATGACATCTTATTGCCTACTAGATAGTTCTATATTCCTCATCATGATAAGCAAGTCTTGTCTTGGTTATTCCTCAACCTAAGTTCTTATTAAATGTCTCCCATTACTCCCCAAGTCAAGTCTTATGACTCCTGTGTCCCCAAACATTCTCGACATCTCCTAAGCTCTGTTCTACTTCCATCTCTTCCTCTGAAAACCCCAGGTCAAGCGCCATCTTCCTCACAGAGCACCTCTGTTCTCATCAGAGAGGGGAATGAGTGAATTGCAACTTTGCATTGTTAAGAAATTGAAGGTTAAGAGGGAAAACTATCTTAATTGTATGTTGGAAAGCTGTGCTGCTCACACATTTAACCTCAGATAGCTGAGGAGTCAGAGGCCTTTACTTTATTTGTGTATCTCTGCTTTGGCATCAGAGGGTTCAGGTGAGCATGAGGGGTCTAGTGAGATCCTCCACAGCTCCAATACAGAAGGTGGCCGAGAGGCTGCTGGGTGGTCTGTGAGGATGCCTGAGAGCACCAGGTAGGCTGGAAATGTGTTAAAACCTAAAGGGCTATATTTTAAATAAGATATATAATACACGAGAATCTAGATACATAGCCAAAGCACATCTGATGCCATTTTAATTAAATTTAGACTAAAATGCCAGAATTGAGTTAGTAATCATATTAATAGAAAAAATATTGGCCACCTATATTTTAGCTTGAGTGATTATGGAGGCAAATATTCTGAGCTTGTAGTTGAAAGCCATTCTGAATAAATTGTGTCCTGATAAGCGTTTGCCTTGAATACCAAGTTTGTTGCCCTAAGTCAACCTGAAGTGAAGACCACACACTTGGGGAGAGTGCTGCTTAACATGGACCCATCTCTAAACCATCTTGTAATTTATGGCATTTTTCTGCAAATGTAGTATGAAAAGGAAAAGCCCATCTATCTGCATGCTGCATACATTTTTTTAAGTCAAATTCAGTTTGCAAAATACTCTGGGAATGGGTAATTTCTTCCAAAAGGGGCAGCTCCAGACTAGATTAAGGTTCAAATCTACAACAATTTCAAATAACTTCAGAGTTTCTTTTGCAGTTTCTGTAAGGTTGCAAGACTTCAATTTACCAATATAAGTGTATTTCAGCAATATATGTTAAGACAAGGAGATATATTGTCTTCATGTTATGACTCCTGCGCTTGTTACTGGCCCATGCTTTGGAGAGGAGCTGTGGGAGACAGTGGTACCCAAGAGAAGGCAAAGAGCACGTGACATAAAGATATTTGCACCCCTAAGGAGCTCCTTTTATATAATTCACTGTCACTCTCAAACTATGATGTTGTTAGAATATCAGAGGCAACAATTCAAGCAATCCTATGTACATACGGGACGCTATCAACACCAATTTTAATATGATGAATGGGGAGGGGGAGGGAGACTTGTGGGATCTGGAGGGAAACATGTCAGGTGTTTTGTGCATGTATTTTTCTATCACACTCAACCTCAATAAGATTTATAATTACAAGGCACCCATAAATGTATGATAACAATAAATAAAACAAAATATATAAAATGCAAAAAAAAAAGAATATCAGAGGCAAAATGGTACCAATGTGAGAATATTGCATTGAGTTTGGAAAGGATTTGTGACCATGGACTGGTTTCTAATTTCCTCTTCTACCTGAAACGCCAGACCCACTTCTTAGGTATTTTGGAATTGACAGCTGATGTCTCCAACTTATTATGGATTTTATTTTAATTTCATTTTATTTTATGAACTGGAGATTGAATCCAGGGGCATTCTACCTCTGAGCTACACCATCAACCCTATTTTATTTTTAATTTGAAACAAGAACTCACTAGCTTGTTAAGAGTCTACTTGATGAGTCTGTCCTCGAACCTGCGATCCTCCTGTCTCAGCCTTCCAAGTACTGAGGATTACAGGTGTGTGCCACCACGCTCAGCTGTTATGGATTTTAAATCAGAAGTGTTATTTGGTTTTCTGAGTCAAATGAATAAAACTATCCCAAAGGGAATTTGTTAATTGGAGGGTGCATCATAATGCAAATAGTCACAAAATAGATTAACCATAAATGTGGCTCTCTCATCTCTTCCTGGGACACCTGCAACACACATCCAGTTCAACAGATCACACTATCTGTGACATAGTTGGCCAAGTTCAAAGTTGAGTCACAAGTTTTAATCATTGAACTTATGGAGGCACTCACACAAGATTCTTTCTAACCAAAGCAAATCACTTTTACTCACTTGTCGATCACTCACTACACTCGAATACATTGATCTAGTACACTCTAATACTGGACACTTATTACACTAAAGGTCTCACTCCAATCGTAGGAGCTGTGGGTCACCAAAGGCCTGACATGTATGAGGCATTTGACATACAAACCTACCAGCAGAGAACAATGAAGTAGAAAAGTATGTACCCAAACAACCAGCAAAAGGAAAGATGTCGTGGTTTGGCTGGTGAAGAAACAACTGGAAGATACATCAGAAAGAATTCTAAAATTGCAAAGCTATTTCTTGTACATGCACGGAGGTGCTTGTCATTGGGCCATATGTTGAAGATCCACATGGGTGGAGGTTATGGGAGTCTCTCTATGTTTCTTCTCTGTGTATCACTTAACCTTCGAGCCCAGTGCTACTCAGCATGTTTCCACTTCTACTTGCATTTGGTATCGAGATCTCATTACTATCCAGGTTATGGGTTCGTGTGATGGAGACGAGCCAGATGTTCAATGACCTCTGAGTCACAGGGCTGCTTTATTTCCTCGACTCCCCGTCAGCTAGGCAGGGGCATGGGACAGCTTCTGTCCCTGAGTTGTGGATGGAGGTGATTTGTCGCACTTTTGGGTCTGACCCCTAACAGTGTCTGAGATTCTCAGCTCCCCCCTCTCCTCCATTCACAGGCCAGAAGAGAAAGACCAGTTGACGGAGACACACAGGGAAGGTGTCACGATTGCTGCACCAGTGTGCCAGAGAGATTGCCCAGGTCTCTGCTCAACCTCTCGCTCGTGAGAAGGAAGTCTTGATTTTGCTAAGCTCGGTTACTGCACTCACCCTGAAATGGCATGTGTCATTGTAAGGCGCCGAGTGCCAGCCTAGCCTGACACGCTGGAGTGGTGTCCAGTTGGGGTGTGCCCTGGGTTCCCTTGTTTACTTGTGTGCTCATGGTTCAGATGGGGCAATTCATCCTCATTGGCCCAGAGTTCCAAAAAAGAAAGCCTCTTGTGCTTCTCACTACGTGGTTAGAGAAGCCATAATGGAGATAATAAGACCTTGTCGTGGTGAAATGTGGTTCCCTGTCCTGTCTCAGCCCCTCGGCTGACCTGTGATGGTGGTGAGTCCCCGCATGGACGATTCCTCTTCCTTGTTCAGGCATGTGCTCCCAATGTCAGCGCACAGGCCCTTGATGCTGGTGCACAATGAAAATGCAGCCTGAGGGTTTAAATGGGTCAACACAAAAAGGAGATTTGATTCAGGAGCAAAGTAACCCATGGACTGTCTCTTTTATAAGACTATCTTCCAATGAGTTCCAGAACTCCTGTTGTAATGACATTGAAATAGAGGGGGGTTTGAGTTTTAAGTGTAGGACTTAAGTTCTTTATTTACTGTGATCCACGTGTATTAACCTGCTCACCTTACAACATAAGGTCCTGGGTCATATTTCTACACACTTTGCAATGTTATTAATAAATCCACTAAGGTAGATGTAGAGACATACTGCCGTGATGAAACAATAAATCATGCTAAAGAATACTTAGCTAATAAAGCTTTCTGTGTTTTCATTCTTAACTTACATGATCAGATCTTTTTTTCCTAAAGCAACACTTTTAGTATTTTTGTTGTTGATGATGATGTAGTTACCATAAATTAAATCTTTGAATAAACTATTGCAAAGAAGTATGAAAAAAACCAGATAGAGGAAGAGCTACCCCGATGAAGTTTTATGGAGGTCCTGGGAAGAATGTGACAGTGTGCATACTCCTGACCTGGAGTCAACCATCATTCAGTGAACAGTTCAGAGGGGTCCTGAGCACAGGGCCTATGAGCAGAGTTGTCAGAAGGGGGGGCCTTCCATGGGAGTTTGATTCTAATAACTTCCTGATTACAATGGAACATGACTGTTTCCATCTCCTGCTAGACTCATGGCCAGAATGGGTCACTTCTGGGTATGCACCATTCATTGTAATCAGGAGTGATGTTTTAATCTGTTGAGACCAGGAAATCTGGCCAACGAAGAAGCGTCCGCTTACGGAAGTGCCCCGGTGAGCTCTCCAGTTTCAGAATGTCTCCATATTAAACTCATGCATAATTCTCTAAATGTGTCTTGCTACCAAAAGTTAAAGATATGATTCCATTCAGTCCCTGTGATAAAAACTGAGCTAAAAGTGAGCGTTTACATCTACCACGGGGGAATCCCTCAGCCTTCACACAGTTTTTAACTGGAACGGCTTGAGTTACACGAGGCGAGCGTGCCGTACGAGGTCCACACTTGCATATGTATATCGCCCAATGATGCTCATGATGGCTTCCACCAAGCCGCACAGCAGTCGTCAGCCATCCGGACGCTCGCCATCATGAGGCATTCCCGCAGCAGCTCCCTGTCAATCTCCAGGTCTGCTCTCCCTGGACGCCATGTATCTGTATTCCATATGCAAATTCTCCAGAGAATGATTCTCCTGTTTTGTAAGCTAGACTGCACCTGTAACATGTGAGATTGAGTTAAAAATGACAAGCAGACAAGCACCAGACACATTATCTTGACAAACTCAGCCTCCGAAAATTACCCTGGGCCTGAATTATTAAAATAACAAGGAATATTTCACTCAGCTGTGCAGAAATGATCCTAATTGTCCACTTTAGCTAAATCCTTTCAGTCTCTGCGATTGGTCAATTTACATCGGTGGCTTGCAAATTCCTCAACTCCCATTAGGGAAGAGCATGGCGGCAGCCCATCGCACCCTCATTTATTTTAATAACCTGCCAGGCAGACTTGAAAATGTTAAAGTTGGAAGGCTATAACATGACAGGATCCCGACTTGTCAGAGCCGCATTATAATCTGGTTAAAATACTTTCTTTCTCCCTTTCATGTCTTCTCAGGTAAGTGGGGGACTAATTGTCAAATTACTAATTTTGTTGGCATTAATATCAATACTAAGACAAGACGAGCCTGAACTGTTGAGGGAGACGTTTTCCTTCCATACCTTCTGTCGTGGGTGGAAAAAAAAATTACCCTGGAATCAAGAAAGAATTAAATTTGTATGATCCCCTTGCTGTTTGGTGCTAACCCATTCTTGCAAAGGCTGTTTGTTAATACTGTCAGGGGCAGGATACTTCTACATGGTCCAGCTTGCCCGTGGTTCTTGGTGGATAGAGCGTCACGGTAGATAATAAGTGAATATTAAATGTTTACTCAGTGCCAATGTAGTGTGAATATGTATATGCTCCAGGTCTGGATGTGTGAAGTCCTTACGTAGAAATAACTTGCCATCTGGTCATAGATCAGGTAATCCTACATTCTGGATTATGCCTGTTGTCCTAGAAAAAAAATAATCTCATCCTTGTTCACTCTATAAAGTGTATTGTTTTGATGATAAATTATGTGATTATCTTGGTTGCAGAGAGCAGGCTTTATGCTGTGGGCCACTCCTGTGGCATTCCTGAAATAGCCTTTGAGGTGTTTTGTGAAGAATGTTCACATATGGGAAGGCAAGGCAGAGAGCTTGTGCTAGAAGTGAGGTTGGTTAGCAGGAGGGTGAGCTGCACCAGCCAGGAGGAAGTGCCCAGGGCGTCCGCCTCTGGCCCTTCTGGAGGACAGAATGAAGGCGGCGTTGTCCAAGGCTTGGGGTATGTGGGGCTGTTCCTTCTGTCCTTGCATCTTGCTCTTGGAAGAAGCAGAGCTTCAGGTGGAGAAGCCAGTGTTTTCTATGCTTAAAAAGAAGAGAGTGAAGAAACAACAAAGCTATTTAAAAAACTGAATTATTTTATAGACAGTGCAAATCGCAGGACGCATCTCTTTTCTCCAAAAAAAAAGCAAATTGTGAATATTAGGTGTTTGGTGATGGGTGATTTTTCAACACAAATAGCAGTTTCTTCAGTTCATAAAGCAGTTATGTTTTTTACTATCAGCACCGACATTTGGTCACGTGTGGACGTCACTGATTCTGGGATATAAAAAATTCAAAGCTCTGAATTTACTAATTCATTATATTTGCCTATTTTCCCAGCATGCATTTGTTTTCACATACATTTATTGTCGGCAATTTAAAATTAAAATCTTTTCAGAACCACTATATATCTTAGCATTTCTGCCGATTTTCCCATGGAAGAATTTGATTGTTTTGGCGCTTTAATTGAAGTAACTGACTAGAAGTGACTGTTCCTGCATTAGGCTAAATATGTTAAACATGATTTTTTAGATTTTTAATTTATTTCTATTGGTGCATCTCAGTTATACAGAATGGTGGGTTTCACTGTGACATATTCGTACATATATAAAAACATGATTTGATCAATTTCACTCCCCAATACCACCGCACCCTTCTACGTTCATGGTGCCCCTCTTTTCTCCTATATTTTCCTTCTAGCTTCCACATATGAGAAAACATGCAATATTTTTCTCTCTGAGTCTGGCTTATTTTGCTCAAAATGATGCTCTCTAGTTCCATCCATCTTTTTACAAATGACATAATTTTGTTCTTCTTTATGACTGAATAAAACCCCATTGCCAACAACTGTTCTTAAAAATTAAACTCCCTCTTGGAAGTTCAGATGCTTAGGAGTTTGCACTTAGCCTTAATTCTCGCATCCACACCAGCAATCAGCGGCTCAGGTGCCTTGAGCAAGCAGGACACCTGAGTCCTGTGTCACACAGTGGCCTGCTTCTTTGATCCACTGTGAACACGCCCAAGGGTCACGCTGAGAGAGGAAAACCACTGCTTCCTCTTCCTGACATTGAAGAGCAGTAGGCTCAGAACTAGGATGTTCAGGGAGGAGAGTGATTCCTGAAGGCGTCCAGTGGGAACCGTGCCGTGGGACTCAGGAAGCCCTACGCCTTGGGGAATGGAAAGCAGGGAGGAATATCCACACCTACAAGCAGACAAGGTCATCCAGCGACAACGAGAAGGACGTACTTCAGTGCTGAAGGTGTAACAGATGCTGCCTTGCCACGTCACCCGAAATTCTGGCCCCAGGGTGGAGAGGCCAGCATGACCGCGCACAGTATGCACCGTGCACTTGGGCAGGGGCCTTTGCACCCATTCTTCTCTGTAGGGTTGGGAAGTTCATTACTTTCAAGCCTATCTGTGTGAGCTAAGTGTCCTGCACCGAGCAAGAAGGCCTGGGAACCATGTGTTGGTCATGGATCTTCAGCTAGTTGTTCAGCTCCCACAGTGAACGACATTTGTGTAGGTGTCAAACACAGTGAGCCATTGTGTGGAGGAAGGGCTGTGTCTCCTGCATTCTGGGGAAGTGCTCAGGGCAGGGAGTGGTGTTGGCCAGCCTCAGGCTTCGTCCTGTCCTCTGCTCTGCACTGAGTGCTATTCACACACTTGGCTGGGCATGCCCCTGCCAACACTCTGCCCATGATCGCTCCCCACTGGGCATCCCTGCCTTGGTCGTCCCTCTGCATCTCACATCTTCTCTTCCTAACTCAAACTGTCCCTAGCCTGTGATCTTGGTAATGGCATTCCCACCCCCAGCTGGAAAGTGCAGGCTTCAACTACAGTTGTCCCTTAGTATCCATGCAGGGCTGGCTCCAGGGCTTCTGTGGATACTAGTGTCTGAGGATGCTCAGGTCTGTTACATAAAATGCTGTGGTATTTGTCTATAACTAGACACATACTATACACATCATCCTATATATTTTTAAATCATCTCTGGATTACTTTTAATACTTAATATAATCAAAGTGCTAGGTAAGTGGTGTGATACTGTATTGTGTAGGGAATAAGATAAGAAAAAACTCCACATATATTAATTTCAGACATAATTTTTTTCTGAATATTTTGGATCCATGGTTGGTTGAACAGAACCAGTGGGCATGGTGGCCAGGCTGTATTTGAGTCCATGAGGTCTTTGACCTCTCTCTCTCTCTCTCTCTCTCTCTCTCTGTCTCTCTCTCTCTCCCTCCCTCCCTCCCTCCCTCCCTCTCTCTCTCCCTCCTTCTCTCTCTCTCTCTCCTTCTCCCTCCCTCTCTCTCTCTCTCTCTCTCTCTCTCTCTCTCTCTCTCTGTTTTTTATTCCTGTTACCACTTAAACCCATTTCCTCCTGGTTTTCTTACCAGTAAGTCTCACCATGGCCGTTGATTTTCAGCCTGGTGCTCTTTCTAGAAACATCATCCTCTTGTTAATGCTTTGTTTATAGTCCGTCCTGGGCCTGGATCATCTGCAGTAGGGAATTCTCAAGAGGGTCTGGAAGTACTGCTCCTTCCCTGCAGTACCTCTGGCCTCTCTGTGTGAGGAGGAACGGGGTACATGCCAAGCTGCATGGAAACTATCCTAACTTCAAATGCTGCATAATCTCAAGGGGGTTCTTCTAAAAATTTACCTATAAAAAGGCCCCATTGCTCAGCAATAATAATCCCCTTTAGTGTGATCAGTTCCACGAGCACTCCATCCATTGCCATCACCGTCCTATGGGGAAGCACAGGTCTGACCCAACACCTCTTCCAAACCCTGACCTTGCCATGCTGTTCCCAGGGGCAGGTGCTCACTTTCCTTTCCATCCCAGACCCTTCAAGATCCCACCCAGACCTCACCTTTGCAAAGGTGTTCCTGACTGTCCTCTCAGGCTGCTCGGCAATTAGATCAACAGGATAGTATTTAGGGTTATTGTTCCATCTGTCCACCTACACGCATAAAACTAATGTCATCAGGGTAGACAGCATGCTCCTGCCATGTGTGCTTCTCAGTAGGGACACGTGGAAACATTGACATAGAAAACTGTATATGAAAAAGAATGATGCGAACAGACACAGGAACTCGAGGATCTCAGGACTTCTACTACTACCAAGCTCATGGGCCCACTTCTGATCCTAGGGACTAGCCAGGACCAGATGTCTTCAAGAGTCTTCAGCGGAGTATGTATTTCAATATCAATATATTATTTGTTTGCAATAGAATTTCCACTAAAACTATCCTCCCCCCCCTAACTCCAACCCACGGCGACAGGGACAGTACACAGCCCTTGCCCCTCACATGCACCATTCATTGCAAGGGATACATCTAGGGTCTATATCCCGTTCGCTGGGTACTTCTGGATCGGGAGGGGCACATCATGGACCTTGCTGAGAACCTCACTTATGTATTTGTTTTGTTAATACTAGGCTCTGGAGGGGAAAGTTCTCTTCAAAATTCACATGTGTGTGCATGGAAGTTTTCTCAGTCTAGTAAATAAATCAATATTTAATGACATTTTCAGAAGCAATATTTGTCTATGATAATATTGGAGAGTTTGTAATCTGGAAGTTGCAATGACTTGGCTGCTGTTCTGTGGAGCACATTTAATCTTACATGACAGAGGGGTCTTGGCTAGCTGCAAGGTGAGGCCGAGACAGATGTAGACAGTTTTAGAAAAGGGAGGCTGCCCAGGAGGAAAGGGGGAAAGGGTTTGCATATCAGAACCAGTGAAGGCAGGTCCACACTCCTGGTGTAGGAAGTAGAACAGGAAGGAGAGGTGGGTAGTCACGATTTGGTGGTCTCAAGGTCACAGCTGACCTGGGTATGGAGGGTTTACCTGCTTCCGTCCACACATGCATTCTTCATTTTCTTTTTTTCTTTTTTTTTTTTTTTCGGTACCAGGGATTGAACGCAGGGGTGTTCTACCTCCGCGCTACGCCCCCGGCCCTATTTTTTATACTTTATTTTGAAACCGGGTCTCACGAAGTTGCGGAGGGCCTCACTAAGGAGAGAGAGAGAGAGAGAGAGAGAGACAGACAGACAGACAGACAGACAGGGAGAGAGAGAGAGAGAGCTGAGGCTGGCCGCGAACCCGGATCCTCCGGTCTCCACCTCCCAAAGTACTGGGATTACAAGTGTGCGCCACCACGCCCGGCTGAGGGGCCCTTCTTCTAAAGGCACTAATCCCATCATCAAAATCTCACCCTTATTATCTATGTAACCTTAATTACCCCCAAAGTCCTAATTACTAAATGCCATTGCACTAGGGGTGTAGAGTTTGGATTTTGTAGGCCCCCAAAGGCCCATATGTTAAAGCTTCGGTCCCTAGTGTTGAGCTGTTGGCAGATGGTGAAACCTTTAAGAGATGGTGCTTAGGTACACATCTTCAGTCCACTGGGGTATGTCCTTGAAGGGGGCAGTGGACCCAGTCCCTTCCTCTTCCTCTCTGTTTGCTTCTTGGCCACAAGGTAAGCAGTTTTTCTCTTTCATGCACTTCTGCCATGATGCATTTCCTTGCCACTGGCCCAAAATAATGGGGGCAAAGGATAATGGACCAGAAACTCCAAAGTCGTGAGCCAAAATGAACCTTTTCTCTTTATAAGTTGATTATCTCAGGTCTGCTTATAGAGATAGAAAGCTGACTAACCCAGGGTTTAGGAGTTCAGCATGTGAATTTTGTCACAACACAATTTAATCCATAGCACAAAGTAATTAACTGTAACGCCAACATCAATATGTGCTATTCACATACCTGTGAGCACAGTCACAGTGAAAGATAAGAGTCTGGAAGAACAGAAAGTAGTATTTTATTGTTTATTTACTTAGAGTTTTTATGAACCAGGTAACGGTGAGAAGGAAAAACTAAAGAAAAATGGCACTGAAAGAGGGAGGCAGGAGGGAGAAGACTTGAGGAGAAGACTTCAATGGACATGATGTGCGTACACAAACTTATCAATGCCAATCACAGTGTCATGCACGGGAAGGTGGGGAGGGAGAGGGAGTGGGTGGGAACTGGGGGAGGGCTCAACTAGTGCTATGTGCATATATGACTCTATCATCCTGAACTTCATCACGATGTATGATTATAATGCACCAATAAAAAATGGCACTGACTTGCTGTGACTCTGAGTCACATGGCCAGTAACCTGGGCTTAAAGAAGGTAAAGAGTGTTTCCCTCCCATAGTCAGGACTCTCTCTCCCCTTCATGCTCTCTCTATTGCTCCCTCTCTCTTTCCATCCATGGAGTAAGTTCTGTGAAGTTGGACTGTGAAATTGGTTCTATGTGATTTCTCAGCTTTCCTTCAAGTACATATGTAGTACAAAATAGTCTTCTCCCTGTCCAGTTAAAGTGTATAAAATGGATCATCCCATGGAATTGCCTTAAAGAGATATATTGGACATTGCTAAGTACATCACCACTAAATTCACGTGCTGAATTTATTCAGCAAAACTTTCTTGAGTACCACTTCTTCAAATGCTAAGAACCCTGAACAGAAAAGATAAAAATGGCTTCTCCCTTAGCATTTATTCTTAAATTGCAAGTAAAGAGGACTTTCAAGTAACATTCAAAGTTAGATCAAAATCCATACAAATGGGAACTTATCTTCCACCCAAGATGGAGTAACATGGCCTGGATTTCCTTTTTATAAAAACAGGAACGAACTTACAAAATATATAAGATAATGGTTTTCAAAACATTGAGCAACAGGCAACAATAATGAACAACATTGAACAACAATAAAGAATGGTGATTCCCAAGAACTGGAGATAAGCAGAGTAGCCCTAGGACTGGCCCTGTGTCTGCCTGCAAGGAATTTCCAGAGAATTGCACGGGAGGAGCCTGGGAACTCCCTGGGTGAGCAGATGGACTGCGGAGCTCAGGAAAACCAAGGCAGCAACAGCTTGCCTGATAGTCCTGGAGAGACAGAGCTTCAGGAAGGAGAATATGGATGATTTGCAAATGACACTCTCACCTGCTTTGCACATTACATATCAGTGCCTGTGTGTGAAAAACTCTATGAGGAGAGGAGTCAAACCACATGAAGGGACAAGACATGAAAGTGCTGGACTCTCATACGGGCTCAGGAATTGTGTCTGTTCCCTGCAGAACATCTACAAAACTTCAGACTCAAAGGACATGGGTAGAGTTCTTAGAGGGGTGTTACTCTTATAGTGGAGAAAAATTAGCAATGGACAAAATTTTGCTTGGTTATATCCCAACAAATCTTAAAAGCATAATCTTAACACTTCAAATACTTTTCAAGGAAGTGGGGTATGTCTCAGAAAATAGAAAATTTTAAAAATGTATTTATATGAATACAAAAACATTCATTTCAGAAAAAGGTAAAATATACTTTTTTGCTAAAGCTGTGTGAAGAATCAGGGGGACAAACATAATGATGAGATGATTCAATCAATTAAAACCAACCAAGATTAACAAAGGTAACAGAGTCATTTGACATGAACATTTGAAAGGTTATTATGTTGGGAGAGTGAGACAGGAGGATTGCACAGGAGGTTCAAGGCTAGTCTCAGCAACTTAGCTAGACTTTGTGTCAAAGTGAAAAGGGCTGGGGGTGTAGCTCAGAAGTAGAATGCCCCTGGGTCAAACCCCAGGACCAATAAACAAACAAACAGTTATTATGGATTTATGGTTGCAGCCACAAAATGTAAATTGTTTGGATGTTGTTACTTTAGTCCCTACCGAAACAACAACAACAACCAAAAAATTGAACAAACTAAATTTTAATGGTGTATCTTGTGCCTAACAGAAAACTGAGAATTCAGGGTAAATCACTGCCATGAAATCTAGAGACAGACATGAGTCTAGAGACTCACGGCCCAATCTGCTTACCTGGAAGACCCTCTCGAGACCTTGGCAGGTAGAAGGGAAGAGTGATTCTTGTGAACTAATCCCCAAGTTTTCTCATGAAAGACTTTACTTCCCAAATAAAAGCACTTGCTAGAACCCACTCAGCCTGATAGAAGGAGATTCCAAAGACAGCTTGAGTAGCTGTACTATTTTCAAATGAGGTAGATTTCAAACCCATAAACATGATCAGGAATAAATAGTAAGTAGTCTTATAAATGATAAAAGGGCCAATTTTCCAAAAAGATCTAACAATGTTAAGATATATGTGGATCTAACAATGTTAAAATATGTGAGACAAAATCATTGTACTAATCAGAAGAGCAGAGAAATCCACCCCCACCATTGGAGTCATCAATATCCCTCTTTTTGTAATTAGTACATCACCTAGAACAACAACAACAACCACCAGCAAGGATGTAATTGACTTGATCAGCTCTATCAATCAACCTGATGCCATTAACATTGATAAAATACTCCATCCAACAACGGCAGAATATACATGTTATACTGGGGTCTTCACCAAAAGGTACCAAATTTTATTAATAAACTTCACCTTTAAAAATTAAGAGGAATGAAAGTCATACAAAGGAAGTTCTCAGAACACAATAAAATTAGGTTCGAGGTCAATACTAGAAAGATAGCTGGACTATTCTTGAATATTTGAACATTGAATAGTAGACTTCTAAGTAGCACATGAATTATAAAAGATATCTCAAAATAAAATTTTAAATAGGTTTAACTAAATGAATGCAGGATGCTGTAAAATTAGTGATTAGGCAGAACTTTATAGCACCAAGTATATGTATTGGAAAATACTAAAGATGTAAAATGAATCATTTAAGCAGCCACCTTTTGAAACTAGAGAAAAAGGGCCAAATTAAGTCTAGAACAAGTGAAATAAACTAAATAATAAGAATTAGAGAAGAAATCATTAAAATGTAAAATTGGAAAACACAGAAAAAAATAAATAAAATTAATACCTGTTCTTTGAAAAGATCAGTAAAGATGATAAAATCAGTACAAACCAGGCCAGCCAAAACAAAATAGAGAAGATAAAAAGAATAAATATCAAAAATGAAAGAGTGAAAGAATAGTCATCACCTCTGTGTGTGTATGTGTGTGTGTGTGTGTGTGTGTGTGTGAGTGTGTGTGTGTGTGTGTGTGTGAGTGTCTGTATGCGTGTGTTTCTGGAGATTGAGGCCAAAGTCTCATAATAGAGAAATCTTGTTGTGATATATTGTAATTTACAATGTTTATAATGTCATTTTTAAAAAGCTGTCATATTCAATAGAAGATATAAAAATAACCCTAATTAAGTTTCTAAAACTGCACAGCACATTGTGTGAGACAAAAATACACTGAGTAGAGAGAATAACAGATTTAACGTTGCAAATTTAAAGATAAGTAGCCTTGAAGAGAACAAAAGAAACTCTCCAAACT
Source organism: Glis glis (assembly GCA_004027185.1). Lineage (NCBI taxonomy): Eukaryota > Metazoa > Chordata > Mammalia > Rodentia > Gliridae > Glis > Glis glis. The sequence continues at coordinate 28,351 of PVJS01001672.1, forward strand.
TAAGCACAGAGAGAAGACAGAACCAAAAATTGAGTGGAGAATCAGTAGAATGTCAACATTGGGTGATTTGATATGCATATATCTTGCCTACATAAAACACAGAAGAGAAATGGAAAGCAGAATGAAGAATTAAATAATTAATCACTGATTAATTTGCAAATTTGGTGTAAAACATAAACTAACAAACACAAGAATATTGGTAAATAGGAAGCATAAGAAATATGACAAAAAGTACACCAAGATACATCATAATCGAAATGTTTCAAACCAGTAGAAAAAATTTAAAGACAGCAAGAATGTGGGGGAATTTACCACACAGAGGGTGAGAGTAGATTTCTCATCAGAAACAATAACAGCAAAAAGACAATGGAGCAGCACATTAAAGTGCTGAAAGGAAAAACATAGTTTCAAATATTACATTAAAAGTGCAAATAAAGCCGGGCATGGTGGCACACACTTGTAATCCCAGTACTTTGGGAGGTGGAGGATCCGGGTTCGCGGCCAGCCTCAGCTCTCTCTCTCTCTCTCTCCCTGTCTTTCTCTCTCTCTCTCTCTCTCTCTCTCTCTCTCTCTCTCTCTCTACCTAGTGAGGCCCTCCGCAACTTCGTGAGACCCGGTTTCAAAGTAAAGTATAAAAAATAGGGTCGGGGGTGTAGCGCGGAGGTAGAACGCCCCTGGGTTCAATCCCCGGTACTGCAAAAAAAAAAAAAGTGCAAATAAAGACTTTTTGAAACATACAAAGAATGAAACAATTTATCACTTGTAGATGTGTACTATAAGAAATGTTTAAGGAAATCTTTAGGCCAAAAAAGTAATATCTTCTGAGATATAAATTCACACAAAGAAATGAAAAAGACTAGAAATCACAACTATTTGGATAAATACTGTATATATACATTTTATTGGTGCATTGTAATCATACATCATGATGAAGTTCAGAGCAATAGAGACAGACATGCACACAGCAGTTGGCAAGCTTCCCCCTGGTTCCCACACCACTCCCTCCCCTTCCCCATGCATGATATTTAGATTGGCATTAATAATATATTTTTAAAAAGTCAACTAAATCAATTATTCAAATGAAAATTTAAAAATGTTGTATATGGCTTAAAATGGAAAAAACTAAACATAACAAAATAACTTAATTATGTTATGCCAGTAGAATATAAATTGAACTATTACTAAAAGATTTTTATATTCTAAATGGAGTATTATCTATTGAAGGTAGACTGTGATAAGTTTAATATGTATGCTATGAAATCAAGGTAACCACTAAGATATCAAAAGAAAAGTGTTATTGCTATTAAACCAACAAAAATGGAATCATAAATCATACTCAATAATTGTTATGACATGGGCTTTCAATGTCCCTCCAAAGGCTCATGTGTTGGAAGCATGTTCCCAAAGCAACAGTGTTCAGAGGTGAGATCATTGAATCAGATTCTAATCTCATCAATGGATAAACCCACCAAAGGATTTATAATTTGTATGTATTGAATAGGTGGTAACTTAGGCAGGTGGGGCATGACTGCAGGAAGTAGATCACTGAGGGTGTGCCCTTGGGGACCATATCTGTTCCTAGTTCCTTCCTGATATTCTCTCAGCTTTCCAGCTGCCAAGAGATGAGCTGCTGTCCTCTTCCACATGCTGTGTCACCATGATGTCTGACTTGAGTCAGCTGACTATGGACTGTATCTCTGAAATCATGAGCCAAATTAAACCACCCCTACTCTATGTTGTTTGTGTCAGGTATTCTGATCACAGCAACAAGAAAAACTGATTAAAATAATAATCTTCTCCAAATGGCAAGGAAATAGAAGAAAAATAAAAAAAAATAAAAGATGAGACAAACACAAAAGAAAGAGCAGATAATAGACTTGTTCCTAGCCATTTCAATAATCACATTAAACATACATGGTCTAAAGTACCCATTAAAAGGCAGAGATCACATAGTAGATGAAAAAGGAAACTGAAATGAATATGACAGTCATTTAGCAATTTGTATGTATATTAACTATAATATTTAATACCTTAAATATGTACAGTTTTGCTTGTCAATTATAACTTAGTAAAATGGGGAAAGCAAAGGCACACATAGGTTAATAGAAGGAAGTGAAAAATATATTACACATTAATAGTAATCAAGAAAGCTGAATTAACTTTATAAACTTCAAATCATGTAGGTTTCATGTTTAAAATTCATTACCAGCCGGGCAGCCCTCCGCACCCCACCATGGCCAGTTGTGCCGTCCCACAGGACCCAGGCGGCCCTCTGAGCCTGGCCTCGGACTCAGGCACTCTCCTGCGTGACCTGGGCGGCCCTCCGTGCACCGCCTCAGACCCATACGCCCTCTGGTGCCACTACCCAAGACCCAGAGCCTGCACCTCTCTCACCTGTGCGGAAGCATCTGCACCACGCTTCAAACCCAGATACCCTCTGGCACCACCACCCAAGACCCGCATGACCCTCCGCGCTGCTTCAAAGCCAGGGCACACTCTGGAGCCGCCACCCGAGATCCAGGAAACCACACACTTTCCAGGGACCCACGCGCGATCCTCTGCTCTGTGACTCAGTGTCCATGCAACCTCAGGCACCAACACCTGATACCTGGAGTCCGCACCCCCCTCGGGCCCGGGCATCTTCCGGCACCATCAACCGTGCCTCCAATCCCACATCCAACACCACACCTTGAAGTGTGCCTCATGTACCAACATCCAAGCTCCGGAACCTGCATGCCTCACCCCCCACACATACACCGCAACCAGATGGGAGGGGACCACAGCCTGCAGTATACTGACCCAATTAGGATTACAGGGACCATCAAGAGGTCTTATACATAGAAAGGAAGATGATGCGGAGGCAACAGAAACACAAAATTGAAAACACCAACAATACGAGAATGAGGAACAGTGAGGAAACGAGAAACACTAGTAATGCATTAACAAGATTACTGATACTGACCTACAGGTAATGCAAGACGGAAATTCTGAATTTTGATCTTCAGAATGATGAAGGGTCTCAAAGAAAGCATAGAGGAGAGGAAGGAGGAAGTTGAGGCTCTAAGAAAGAATCAGAAAGAAACACTGAACGAAATGAAGGAGTCAATAGATGAATTAAAGACTGTAATAGAAACCAACTCTAGTAGGCTCGACCACATGGTTAACAGGGTCTCTCTCCTGGAAGACAGCTCGTTCAAAACTGAAAACATAGTCAATGATATACAGAAGATATTACAACAACACACCCTGGCCATACAAGAAATACAGAACAATACAAGACGTCCTAATCTAAGGATAAAAGGCATCAAAGAAGGTTTAGAAGCACAGACCAAGGGTATAAGAAACCTCTTCAAAGAAATAATTTCAGAAAATTTTCCAAACATAGGAAAGGATTTGGACATTCACATACAGGACACATATAGAACACCGTTAAGATAGGACCAAAGAAGAACCTCCCCAAGCCACATAATAATTAAAATGTCTAATGTAGAGGCCAAAGAAAGAATCCTAAAAGCAGCAAGAACAAAAGAATGGGTGAAATATAGGAGCAAAACATTAAAAATCACACTAGACTTCTCAACCCAAGTCAGGAATGCCAGGAGGGATTGGTATGAAGTACTGTGACCCTGGAAGAAAACAACTTCCAACCAAGACTGATATATACAGCAAAGCTATCATTTAAAATTGATGGAGAAATAAAACTGTACCATGATAAAGAAACACTTAAAAATTCAAGAGGACCAAGTCATCACTGGAGAAAATCCTAAAAGAAAAAAATCACGAAGAAGGAAAAACAATCAATTTTCAGAACCACAGGAGAGGTGAACTCTACCAGGTAGGCAACTAAACAAGATTTGTCACTACAGCAAACAGAAAATAGAACTCAAAATGATAGGAAACAAAAATCATATCTCAATAATAATATTGAATGTCAAAGGACTGAACTCCCCAATTAAAAGGCATAGACTGGCAATATGGATTAAAAAGCATAACTCAACTATATGATGCTTACAGAAAACTCACCTTCTAGCCAAAGATACTCATACACTAAAGGTAACAGGGCAGAATAAGATATACCATGCAAACGGAGTTTGAAAACAAGCAGGGGTAGCAACGCTTATATCTGACAAAACAGACGTTAAGCTAAAACACATCAGAAGAGACAAAGCGGGTCACTTCTTATAATAAAAGGAACAAACCAACAAGAAGATATAATAATGGTAAACATTTACACCCCAAATGTGGGCGCACCCACATTCACAAAATATAGTCTTCGGGACATCAGGTCCCAAATAGACCCAAACACAATAATATTGGGAGACTTCAACACACCACTCACGCCACAAGATTGATCCTCCAGACAAAAGATAAATAAAGATTGTTCAGACCTAAAGAAAACCATAGACCAGATGGATCTAATAGACACATACAGATTATTTCAACCAGCAACACCTGGATGCACATTTTTCTCAGCTGCCTATGGAACATTCTCCAAAATGGACCACATACTGGGTCACAAAGCAAGCACCAGCAAATTCAAAAGATGTGATATAATTCCCTGCATATTCTCAGATCACAACAGAATGAAACTGGAAATTAACAATAGGAAGACCAAAAGTAATCACATAAGTACATGGAGACTGAATGATACCCTTCTGAATGAGGAATGGATCATAAAAGAAATAAGGGGAGAAATAAAAAAAACATGGAATGAAACAAAAATAGAGACATGACGTACCAAAATATATGGGACACTATGAAGTCAGTGTTAAGAGGAAAATTTATAGCACTGAGAGCCTACATAAGACAAACAGAAGACCTCCAAATAAATAATGTAATGACACACCTCAAGGATCTTGAAAAACAGGAACCGTCAAATCCCAAAGCCAGTAGGAGGCAGGAGATAACTAAAATCTGAGCAGAAATTAATGAAATAGAGAATAAAAAAACAATACAAAGAATCAACAAAACAAGAAGGTGGTTCTTTGAGAAGATTAACAAGATTGACAAACCACTAGCCAACCTAACCAATAGAAGGAATCATCCCAAATCACCAAAATCAGAATAAAAAAGGGGACACCACCACAGATAATGAAGAAATCCAGAGGATCATAAAAAACTACTTTAAAAACTTATATTCCAATAAAATGGAAAACATTGAAGAAATCAAAAGATTTCTAGACACATACAACCTACCTAAGTTGAACCAAGAGGATATAGAAAATCGGAATCAACCAATAGCAAGCACAGAGATAGAAACAGCAATAAAAAGTATGTCATCAAAGAAAAGCCCAGATCCAGATGGTTTTCCAGCCGAATTCTACAAAACCTTTATAGAAGAACTAAAACCAATACTTCACAAGCTATTCCATGAAACTAAAAGACATGGAATTCTTCCAAATTCCTTTCATGGGGCCAACATCACATTAATACCAAAGCCAAATAAAGATACCTCAAGAAAAGAGAATTACAGACCAATATCATTAATGAGCATAGATGCAAAAATTCTAAATAAAATACTAGCCATGTGCACTGAAAATCATACTGAGAAAATCATACACCATGACATAGTTGGTTTCATCCCAGGAAAGCAAGGCTGGTTCAACATATGCAAAACAATACACATTATTCACCATATAACTCAAACTAAAAACAAGAATCACATGATCATTTCAATAGATGCGGAAAAAGCACTTGACAAAATTCACCACCCATTCATGTTAAGAACTCTACAGAAAATTGGAATAGAAGGAACATACCTCAACATCATTAAGTCAATATATAAGAAACCCAAAGCCAACATCATATTGAATGGGGAAAATTTCTTGAATTCCCCTTAAAAACAGGAACAAGACAAGGATGCCCACTATCACCATTCCTTTTCAATATAGTCCTTGAAACTCTTGCCAGAGCAATAAGACAAGAGAAGGATATCAAAGGACTTCAAATAGGAAAAGAAGAATTAAAATGATCTTTATTTGCAGATCATATGATCCTATATCTATAAGATCCAGAGAACTCAACCAAAAATCTACTAGAGCTGATTAACAAATTCAGCAAAGTAGCAGGATATAAGATAAACCTAAAAAAATCAGTAGCTTTTTTATATGCCAACCATGAATCCACTGAGAAAGAAATCCAGAAAACAATTCCTTTCACAATAACTTCAAAACCATTCAGATACCTAGGAATAAACTTAACCAAAGAGGTAAAAGACCTCTACAATGAAACAATAGAATGCTGAAGAAAGAAATCGAAGAAGATCTTAGAAGATGGAAAGATCTCCTCTGCTCTTGGATAGGCAGAATAAATATTATCAAAATGGCCATTCCTCCAAAAATGATCTACAGAGTCAATGCAATCCCTATCAAAATACTAACATCATTTTTCATAGATCTAGAAAAATCAGTCATTAATTTTATATGGAGAAACAAAAGACCCAGAATAGCCAAAGCAATTCTCAGCAATAAGAACCATGCAGGAGACACAACAATTACTGACTTCAAATTGTACTACAGAGCTATAGTAATAAAATCATCTTGGTATTGGCCCCAAAACAGACACATAGACCAGTGAAACAGAATAGAAGATACAGAAACAAATTCACAAACTTACAGTCAATTGATTTTCGACAAAGGTGCTAAACACATACGTTGGAGAAAGGAGTCTTTTCAACAAATGGTGCTAGGAAAACTGGTTATCTATCTGTAGAAAAATGGAACTAAATCCCTACCTCTCACCCTGCACAAGAGTCAACTCGAGATGGATCAAAGACCTGGAAGTTAGACTAGAGTCTGAAATTATTAGAAGGCATAGATTCAACACTCCAACATATAGGCACAGGTAGAAACTTCCTCAACAAGACCTCCAAAGTTCAGGAAATTAAAACAAGAATTAGTAAGTGGGATAGCATTAAACTACAAAGCTTCTGCTCATCAAAGGAAACCATCAAGAGCCTAAAGAGAAAGTCTATGGAATGGGTGAAGATCTTTGCAAGCTATCTCTCTGACAGAGGTCTAATATCTAGGATATACAAAGAACTTAAAAGACTTTACACTAAAAAAACATAATCCAATCAAGCAGTGGTCAACTGAAATGAATAGACACTTCACGAAAGAAGAGATACAAATGGCCAGTAGTACATGAAAAAATGTTCAACATCATTAGCAATCAGGGAGATGCAAATCAAAACTACTCTAAGATTTCATCTGACCCCAATTAGAATGGCAAGCATTAAGAAGTCAAACAACAACAAATATTTGTGAGGATGTGGGGAAATTGGGACTCTTCTACACTGTTGGTGGGATTGCAAAGTAGTTCAACCACTATGGAGATCAGTGTGGAGATTCCTCAGAAAACTGGGAATGGATCCACCATATGATCCGGCTATACCACTACTGGGTATCACACCAAAGGGATTGAAACCAGAAAACTACAGTAATATATACATACCCATGTTCATAGCAGCACAATTCACAGTGGCTAAATTATGGAACCAACCTAGGTGTCCATCAACAGATGAGTGGATTACAAAATTGTGGGAAATACACACATGGAATTCTACTCAGCAATAAAGAAGAACAAAATAACATCATTTGCAAGAAAATGGAAGGATCTGGAGAACATCATGTTAAGCGAGATCAGCCAATCACAAAAAAGATGGGACATATGTTTTCATTAATATGTGAATCCTAAGGAGTAGTTGGGACACACAAGGGACTCCAATTGATAATAGAGAACCCTCAGTGGGGCAAGGGAAGTGGTACAAAGGAAAGGGAAGGGCAAGAAAGAAGCAAATCAGTGGAATTACTATCATAAACAATGTGTACATGTTAAAATATACCAACATCATTCTCGGTACTTCATATGGGTGGGGGAAGGTGGGGGGGCACTAAGAGCTGTGGGCATGCATGTTAACATCAAATAGATATTCATTGTGATGTGAGACTCCAATGCACCAATAAAAGCATGTAAAAAAATCATTACCAGGAGAAAATAGGGAAATTTCTTAATGGCAAGGGGCTTAGTTCATCAAGAAGAAATCAATTCTAAATGTTTATCACTTAATAGCATCCAAAAACATGAATGATGAAGGCAGGATATAAGCACAGCCCAACACCTCCCACTTGCTCCAGAAGAACCTTGTGCTCACTCTACAATGTTCTGGCCAAGGCAGTACTCATGGTTTGCATTGCTAGGTAAACTCAGAGCATAGATATAAGTCCCTGTTTACACTGGATTGGATACATGCAACTGTCTTTCAGAGGTGTTTACAATGCATGTATCAGTGGCCCTCAGAAACCTCCACTTTCTGTATTTCAGAACACGCTAGACTCACATGGGGCCCATTTACTTCAGTACAAAGTGAGGTACATAGACCACAGGGGCTGCAACGTGGATTCACTAGCCATGGGGGACCCATACATTTCAAGGGTCTGGGTTTTATGCTCTCTCTTCTCTTTCTATAATGAATGCTGTACCATGAAATCATGATCTTCATGTTGTCTGGCCTCGGCAACCTGGAATTGTGCATTGGTATCTTCACTGGGTGGTACTTATCTGCTCTTTGACCTTGGCCACACTCTTCATGCTATATTTTATCCTGTGGGACAGGATGACCATCGATGAAACAGGAAGCAAAAATGTAAAGAACATGAAGAAGAAATAGAGAAACATAGAGGCTTCATTGTCTTTCCTCAAAAATTAACAAAACATAAAGAAAATGAGTAGATTAAAAAATTACTTGAAACACTATCAACCAACCTGACTACCTTCAAATTTTTAGAACAGTCTTTTCAACAATCACAGAACACACATTATTTCAAGTGGACACTGACTTTTCACCATGACAGGACATAATCTGGTCTATAAAATAAATATAAATAAACTTCAATGTTTTCAAGTGATATAAATATATTATCTAACCATGATTGAATTAAATTAGAAATGAAGACCAAAAACATCTCTGGAAAATCCTCAAATATTTGGATAGTAAGTAATATACTGTGAGCACTTTCAGATAAATGAAGAGGCAAAGAGTAAATAAAGAGTAAGATGAAAAAGTACTGAGAATTATATATTTAAAAAACTCATGTCATGCTATTAAAACAATACTATGAAGAAATTTGTAGCACTGAGTATCTGTATGAAAAAGGAACAGTTCTGTTCCCTCTAGAACCTTGCCAACAATTATTATCATACATCTTTTGGCAATAACCAGCTAACAGGTATCAGGTGAGATCTTATTGTGGTTATAATCTTTATTTACCTGGTGTCTAGAGTTGTTGAACATTTTTCCTACATCTCTTGGACACTTCTATGTCTTCTTTAGAGAAATATCTGTGCATTTCCTTTGTCCAATTTTTAGTTGGTTTGTTTCCTCACTATTGAGGAAACACATTGTGTATGTTTACACAATGGAATACTACTCACCATGGAAGTCAACCAAAGATTGCTACACTCAGTACTATATATGAATACTCAAATGATGAGTGATTAAAAGAAGTCAGTGAAAAGAGAGTGCCTACTGGATGGTGCCATGTATGTAAAATTCTAGGAAATGCTAACTAACCTATCATGACCAAGAGTTGAGCACTGGTTGCCAGGGGAAGGGGAGAGGACAGAAAGGAGGGGCAGCTGAGAGAGGAGACAAAGAAGTCTGAGAAAGCTTTGGGGTGATACAGTGATACACGTGCTCATTATCTTGATGGTGGTGAAGCGCGGGTGTCAGACCTGTCACCCTGAACGTTTTCAGAATGTGCCCTGTGTCGTATGTCAATTATATCACAAAAATTCTTTAAAAGTTTTCTCCAAATTCATTTTATTCTGCATTTTAAATTTTAAGCATAAAATAATTTTGCATTTATACTTATTGATTAAAATTGGTATTTCTCTGGGAAATATTTTCTGATCATGTTGAAAACTATTCCTTTGCAGATCTACCCCACTTCCTTCATGTCATTGTTTTGGTGTTGTTTTATTATTATTATGTTTGTTTACTTGATCTTCCTAATGTGAGAATATAGACTCAGCGTTGAAAATTTTTCAGTAAAATACACTGCATCCAATCACATCTCAAGCATTCATATAGAATGATGTTTATGTGTTATAATGAAGTATTCTGAATTTAGGGGCAGTAAGATGAGAAGAAAACTAATGGTTTTCTTTTACAGATCTGCAAATCATTTCAAGTATATAAGCATTTCTATTCAGCTGGAAAATCACATTTCAATAAAGAAATTTTGCATTTTACAATTATCACATAATTGACACATTTTGATTCTGTTTTTGTATATTTTTACCGGTGTATTGTAGTTTCACATCAGAACGTAGTTCAGAGTGATAGTGACACACCTGCACTTGGTGAGCTCTCCCCCCTGCCCCTCCCTGCTCCCTCCCCTTCTGCATACAGTATACTGAGATTGGCATTGGTATTCTCACATAGGTACATACCCTCAATGGGAGTTCCTCCTTTGGGAGAAAATTATGGGAGGTGGCAATATGGATTATAAAATTTTAATCTCTGTATGATATTTTTGAAACTTTATTATTTCTGGGGAATTTTAACTTCCAATATCAATGCTAAATGTAAAAACACATATGAATTTTATACTTACATGATAGAACATTTATAGGCTTATACTTGACATAGTATTCCATATTAGTCATCATTTCAATAAATTATTTAAAATGAAATATTGCTATGCTATGCTATATATTTATGTATACATACACATGTAGCACACAGGCGACGTGCATGCACATGTATACACATATGTATATACACACACCTGTGTGCACATCCATATATTTAGCACACATGCAGTGTAAGTGTGTGCACCTGTATTTCCCCCTATAGAGCTGTAAGCAAGCACTGACATAGCACTAAAGAATCACAATAGGAATCAAATATTCATATTGTACATAAATAGGAACAATTTTCATTCATGCCAACACACAAGACGAAAGCATCGCGCCCTTCACCTCCATTTCACTGGCAATCAGTTGACAGGTTGTTTTGAATGAAAATAAACACCTCTCCAAACAGCCTGGCTGTTTGCTACAGAAAATAAAATAAGTAAGCATCAAAGTGCTTAATAGATTTAAAAAATTGGATATGGCAAAAATAAATGGATCTTAATCCCTCTCTAACTTGAGTAAATAGACGCAGCTCTAATTCAGGTGCGGTTTTGCCTGTGGGTTTCTGTCTTCGGCTAACATCACCTGTCAGCAGTAATTCCATGTAAATGAGCAAGGCTCAGCCCCTTCCCTTGCATCTTTGCTAATCCTCCTCCATTCTTCTAATCATGCTACACAGAGGCCAATATCTATTTTCATCAGGCAGATAGGATCTCTTAAGGAATTAAAGAGGTTTTCCACTTAGTTCCATGCCGGGCGAGGACAGGGCTGTGATCTGGGGCTTTGGGGAGTTCTCATTATGCACTGGCGCTTGCTGGATCGAAGAACTGAGTTCTGGCTACTGGATTTTTAATCCTCTTGCGGTTAGGGCTAGAACTTCCAGTTATTTAAGATCTTTGATTACTCAGCACTTGGCTTTGATTGAGTGAACTTCTGAAGGCAGCCCAGGACTGTGATTTCAAGTTAGCAGTTTTAAAGTAACTACTGGAAAAAATAGATAGGAAAAGCCCTGTGATTAAGCTACACTATCCCTTTTTAATTGACTTTCTGAAGCCATCTGATGCTTAACTCTTCGTGCGCTGCAATAAAAATAAAATAAATAGAGTGAAGGACTTTAATGGTTTCCCCTCAAGGGGGAAATTTCCATGAAATTTACAGGATTCCTGGCAACTGTGACTGTGAGAATCTCAGCTTTTGCCAAGGGTAGCAACTGATGTGGAGAAGGCTAATAAAAATGATGAAGTCAATTCCCACCAGTGGGTAGAAAACCCCTCTGTGCATAATTTAAGCATTCAGGGGAAAAAATAGATACAAACCCACCCTGATAATGTTGTCAGTGCAGAGGGAGAAAAGACATACTTTTTGGAATTAAAATATATTCTGATTAAAAATACTTTTGTACTGGTTACAATTATTAAGACCTTAAGTAGACTTCTCTATGAAACTTGAAGAAGTAATGAGAGCCAAACTCTTTTGCCCCATACTGAAAGGAAGTTACTTATGGAAGCTTTTCATTGTAAACAACCATTCGGAAGTAGAATCAGTGGAAATAACTCTTCGCTTCTGGACACAAGTTGTTGAAGAACATACCTCAGTGACCCTACAGCGTGTCTGACATGATCCTTGTCACCCTGTGTCTAGCCCCTCCGTCTCTCTGTTCTGGTTGGTGATTAGGGACCAGTTGTAGCCACACTGGTCCCTGACCAGTCACCCATAGCTCCTCTGTGCATCTTATCCATATTGGTCAGTTGTTGCTCAAACCCTAGATGTGTGGTGAGTAGATGGGAACTGGGATGATTGACACACTTACGTGCTTCCCTTTTGGGGTCACATCCCAATAATGAGACTTCTTACATTTTTTGGAAAAGTCTGGGGTAAATAATGTTCAGTTTTTTCAATACACTCCAGTGGGCTAAGAAGTATGAAAATAGAAGAAAAATACTAACTATAAAATAGAACCAACTGGAAATATATGAACTTGAGTTATAGAGTATCTGAAATTTTAAAAAATGATTAGGTAGATCTTAGAGATACAAAAAAGAAAAGAATAAAACTGAAGTTCTTTGTAGAATAATAAAAAGTTTTAGGATGGTCATGCCTATTAAAGGTGAGTGTATAAAAACGCACTCCTGGCAGCCCTTCGGAAGATGAGTTGGAGTTGGAGGTCACCAGTGCAAATCGCCAGCACAGGTGCAGTTGACATCATCCAAGAAGACACTTCAGCTAAAAGAGATGAAAAGGAGGAAAGCGATTTCATGAGGATTTTGAACTAAAATGAACTGAAAACCAGGTTTCTTGGTGGAGTGCGAGAAGTAACTGCCTCTAGGAGCAACATGTCTCCACAGACTGGGTTTGGGTGGAGTAAGAGACATTGTGTTATGTCCAGTTTGGTGCTGCAAGGAAGAAGAGGAGTCTGACTGGATTTGGAGGGTCGATTTATTCAGCTGTGGTTAAAACAAGCTAGCCAGGCTAGGGACGCAGTCCAACACAAAGTTAGGAGCTGCGACCCTGAACTAGTTTCACACAGAGTTTTTAAAGGCAAAAACAACACGCAGGTGGTCGGGGATGGGGGAAGTTCGTTGCCTAAGTTACAGCCAATGGGGTGCTGACAAAACCACTAGTCTGAAGTAAGCAGGAGTTGTGTTATTTTTTGATTGGCTCGAGCTAGGAAGGTACATCATGTCTGGAACATGGCCCAACTTCGAGTTAGGAAGGTACGTTATGTCTGGAACATGACCCAGTGCTTCCAGGATGTTGGGGTTAGGTAAGCAGGATGTTAGTTCATGCTTCAGGGGTTGTGCTACGTGCTCTTTTCACTGATTGGTTGTTCTGGGCCTGAGGGGAATTCCAGATCAGGTAGAACATGGAGTCACTCTTGTTAGGGCTCTCTGGGGTCCTACATTTGTGGGGAAAGTGAGGCAGGTAGGAGAAGCTGATGTCTGCTGGGAACAATGTGAATTTGACGAGCGGGGGAGACATTTAAATGGAAACATGAGGTAGGGTGCTGGGAATGTGGCCTGGAGCTCCACGTAGGATCTCAAGTTCTGTTAGAGGGGAAGATACCAGGTTCACCTGGACGAAGTCACTAGTGACCTCATAAGCATAGGTAAGGTGGCTCAGAGCACTCGGGTCAAAGGTGGATGTCCAGGAGTCTATGGAGTGGCCTTTGAGAAAATATTATCCAAACTAACTAAAGACAGTAGTGAGAGGGACTGGCCTCCGGTGAGGTAAAGAGAAAAAGCACCAAGCTATGGCAGCTAGAGACAGTGGATGTGGGAGCATCCGACTAACATGTTCTCTTGACTATTTAACTGTATCAACTGCTAGATAGGAGTTCTTCCATCACCAGATTCTAGGGCCACTATGGGTCACTTAGTGCCTGCTCTGGAGGGATATTCCCCAGTGTGGCAGCCAGCCTGCTAGATGATCCTGATGACTCTGGTGGCATTCATAGACCAATATAGTCCCTTCCTTAATGAATAAGGCTGACCTCTGCATTCAGTAGTGTAGTGAAGACATGACAGAGTGTAGCTTCTGAGGCTAGGTCATGTAAGATACTGTGGCTTTGGGTTTGTTTTTTCTTGAATCAGTAACTTTGGAGAAAGTTGGCTGCCATGCTGTGAGGGCTCTCAAGAGGTATGTGTGCAGAGAATTGAAAGCTTCCTGCCCAAAGCCAGTAGTGGTTCACCAGTCCCATCAAGGGGCCATGTTGAAGTAGATCCTCAGAGCAGCCAAGCCTATGGGTGACGGTCACTCATCACTCTGCAAACATGTGGGTAGACCTGACTCAGAAACCACTCATGTTCTGGATCCACAGAAGCCATGTGAAGTGGTACGTAATGGGTGATCAAATGATTGACTTACATACTGGTGCAGTCCCTTATGTAGTGATACACAGCAAATGTTTCCAGTCCCTCTTTATATTTCTATGATCTGTGCTATTTTCAAAGAATTACTTGATGAAGGGTCATTATCAATCATTTTAAGGTTCACAAAAATCACTTTTGCTGAAAACATGGGAAACTCCAGGTAACAATGACAGAGCTAGTGAACATCGGACCTTTGGTTGTCTTTCTTATCACTGAGTTCTTTTTCCTTAAACTTTCATCTCAGTGCTAACTCTCATCCTCAGTGATTTCGATGTCCTCTAGTGAGGTTTTCAGGCATGAGCCTTGTGGTTCTTTAGCGCTCTGGGTTTCCAGTGATGAGAGCCACACACAGTGAGATGCTAAACGGCACAAGCAGAATAGAAATGTGCATAAAAAGTGGCAAAATTCACTTTTGCTTACGTTCCACATTTACATGGATTGCTAAAATTGTAAAGTTGCTGATATTTTTTAAAGCTATACTTAATAAAATTCATTCTACAATACCATGACGATTTGGTTTCTAAATGTGTTGCAGCCTTAAATGTAATATTCTTGCCATAGTGCAGATTTCTTTCTTTTTTTTTGTGGTACAAGAGATTGAGCCCAGGGGATTCTACCTCCGAGCTACACCCCCCAGCCCTATTTTTAGTCTTTATTTTGAAACAGGGTTTCACTAAGTTGCAGAGGGCCTCACTAAGTAGCCAAGGCTGGCTGCAAACTCGGATCCTCCTGTCTCAGCCTCCCAACTACTGGGATTACATGCGTGTGCCACCATGCCCAGCTCATAGTGCAGTTTTCTTCATGCTAAAAATAGTGTCTTTGTTGCTAGCAATGTGGAAGACAGGTACTTTAATAATGGGATAATAAAAGTGTGCGACCTCAACGCCTGGATTTTCTGTGCCTCTGTGAGTGGCCCCTCTCCTTTTGCCCACACTACAGAGAGCATTCTTCCCTCTTTCCATCACCCACAGTCACCACAATGGTTCTTAAATTTCCACGTGGCTTCCTCCTGGTTATTTCCCATAATTCCACCCTGACTGCAAACCTCACATCCCAAGTTAGTCCCACTTCTTTCTGCTCCAGCTGTTGCTTTTTGAGGCTCTCTTGTTTCACACACACCTTAACACCATCTTCTTTTTTTTTTTGCGGTACCAGGGATTGAACCCAGGGGTGTTCTACCTCCGCGCTACACCCCCAGCCCTACCTTTTTATACTTTATTTTTGAAACCGGGTCTCACGAAGTAGCGGAGGGCCTCACTAAGTAAAGAGAGAGAAAGAGAGAGAAAGAGAGAGAGAGAGAGAGAGAGAGACAGGGAAAGAGAGAGAGAGAGAGAGAGCTGAGGCTGGCCGCGATCCCGGATCCTCTGGTCTCCGCCTCCCAAAGTACTGGGATTACAACGTGCACCACCACGCCCGGCACACTGTCTTCTTTTATCTGCACACAACCATCTCTGGCCTGTAGCAATTGAATATTTCCTAGCTACTTGTAGCACTGCTGCTGCTAGGAACCTAGCAAAATAAAATAAAATGAAATAAAACAAAATAATAAAAAAACAAAATTTAAAACAGGATGATGCCCATAAAACCAAGAAGTGAATATCTAGCACACATCTTCCTTAATTCTTGGGCAGTTTCCCTATTGAACATCTGAAGAGGAAAGTAGAGAAGTAATACCAAGTCCATGAATAATACTTTAGTTTTAAATATTTATACCCTTTGCAAGTTTTAATGATAAAGCTATAGAACTTAATAGATATTTTTCTTTGTTTTGCATTATATTTATGACAAAATTTGCTCACTCAGAAAGTACTTTTTTGGAAGAGTGATTATAAATGAAGTCAAAGCCAGGTATGGTGGTGCACGCTTGTAATCCTAGTACTTGGAAGGCTAAGATAGGAGGATCGCAGGTTCATGTACTTAGTGAGGCCTCAGGTACTTAGTGGGGCCTTCTGCAACTTAATGAGATCCTGTTTCAAAATAAAGAATAAAAAATAGTTCTAGAGGTGTAGCTCAGAGGTAGAATGCCCTTGGGTTCAATCCCCAGTACCGCATAAAAAAAAATGAAGTCATTCTTGAGGTAGGCACACTCGCCAACATTGCACCCCTCTCTTATTCTGTCCAGATATTTTAAACCAGCATTGTGGGTCTTAGACATGTGCACTCATTCATTGCTTTGTAAAAATATCCTCTAGGCCCCTGCGCTTGTTGTTGCTTTTCTCTTTTGGATTCTCTGCTTGAAATTGTGGACCTCGGCTTTGTCATAGTTGTAGACTTCAAGGCTCAGCCATCCTCATGGCTCAGAAAGGACAATCAATCAATACTGATTTCTGTCATGTGGACACTGACTAGTCCCTTAGAACCTTTGGTACATACCATGCAAATAGCTGCACTTAACCAAAAATATGCCCACTTATTTGCAAAATGTTGTTGGAAGGCAAGCGGGGTGAGGTCACATGGTCTTCTGGTGTGCCAGGCACAGTCCAGTGGGCTCAATTTCTTTCAGAACCTTAGCTCATTCATCCCAAGTGATGTTACTGGAAGGATCGGTTTCCAACTTTGTTCTGCTTCAAGTCATAGATGATTTGACTCAGTCTCTGAGGCTCTCTGTGTCTTTTGAGATATACTGGCCTGTTTCTCTAATCATTCAATCCACCCCCGGGTAGGGCCAATTGGGGAAAGAAATCACACATTTTCAAGTCAAAGCAGAATATCCTTTGTGCAGGCTGCATGTGGGGGCTGCAGAAGGGTGAGGTGGACTGTGGGGAGAGTGGCTACTAGAGGAGGCGGCTGCCATCATCTCCGTGAGATATTGCAAGGGAACCAAAGAGGAGACCAGATGGCTTCAGCTCTCCAGCATTCTGCATTGTGGTTAAAATTGGCCTAGGACAGGGGTCCTAGGCCAATCCCCAGGGTGGAGGAGGGATGAGAAGCTCCTTGCTCGATTTGCTCAATTATGGGAATTCTGGGACTAGTGGGCCATGAAGCAGGATCCATACAGCCCCTCATCTGCACACCCCCAGGACACTAATGTCCATTTCCTTTTTTTGGTGATGTTCACCTTTGCCCTGCTTAGTGGATTTGGTAGGAGATCCAAGCATTTTAGAAGCTTCAGTTTAGGCCTGCCATAAATATCTTCCTTGGAAAACACCTGGTCCTAAGCACTTCTCTGTTAGCTGATTAAAAAATAATAATTTTTCAAATGCATCTGCACTTTTCTTTATTTCAAAGGGATGCTAAACTTTATATTTTTATTTTGGTTCTCTATTCTTTCCCTAAAGTAAATGAAGACCCAGTATTCCTGTTCTAAAAAAAAAATCACTAATTGGATCACCTTTGATTTACTCGCTTGTACTTTCTATTCTTTGTGTACTGGAACATTTTTGCAAAGCCTGCTCTATTCTTAGGGACAAATTGATTCACAAATAGAATTTTGTGGTAAAAAAAAAAACACACACACACACAATGGGAGAGAAAGAGCCAGAGAGAAATTGGAGTAGGAGATGAGAAAATCAGCAAATTAGGAAAGAGTCAAAAATAACTCTGGTATTATATATCTTAATTAAGGGAATCAATGTCATCTGACTAAGTATAGTAGAGTCCTTCATGATTTTGATTATAAAACCAAAACTGCATTGGGAAAAATGGGGTACCTATAATATGTACTAAGGGGCTTATTAGGAACTTTTTATAAAAGTGTTCACACTTTCATTGGCCCATATATTTGTCCCTTCTTCCTACTACCTTATTAGTTATGACTTGCCAGGACTCTTGAAGCCAATATAGAACTTTGTCACTCTTCCGACATACCCATGCCAGCCAGCCCTGTGCCCATTTCTTTCTCCACTTCATTATCAGAGCAATACCTTAAATAAAAGGTTAATTCATTGCCCTAATTTTTAAAGAAAAGTCATTTAAATATAAATATCCCCAGGAGTGTGTGATTAGAATGAAGTCCACAATATCCTGCATGGCTTATTAAATTCTTTGAAGGAGAGAGATGCACTATTTTTTTAATTGCAGTTCCAAGTACAGAAACTAAAAACTTGCTGAATGAAGAAGGTCCCTTGCAGAGAATCAAGACCTTCTGCCATCTGTGCCTAATCTACATTAATTGTCCTACTTTCTGCCTCCCTTAAAGTTTCATTCATTCAGGAAGTTGTTCTATCTTTTTTAGATCATCTACTACATATTGTGCACCTTCCCATGCAACAGAACTGTGGATGAAATGAACAGTCCTCTGACCTCCAGGTCATCTCCAACTAATAGGACAGAGCATTGGGTGCTTAGGGGTGGTGTACGAGACGAGGTAGGAAAGGTTTCAACACAGATTACCATGAAGAGACACACAAGGGATGTGTGAGCCCAACCCTAGAATTAAAGGAAGGATGGCCTTAGTGTGGAGGGCAGAGAAGTTGACCAGGGTGAGGTACGGGTAGAGCGGAGGGCCAGGGCGCCTTGGGGAAAGGGATGGCCCTGCAGATACTGGCAGGGTCAGATAGCAAAAGATGGCATTAGGTCATGTTTAGGATATAGGGTTTTATCCAGAAGGCAGTGGGGGAGAGGGAAGCAGCAATGTTCCTTGGATGACTGACCTGAATCCAACAAATTATGTCCAGGGAGACTGAAAGTGGACTGAGATTGTAAAGATCCCCAGTGGATCCAGGAAGTCTCTAGCACATACTGTTCATGCAGACCAGACTTTAGTTCCTGTCACTCACAGTGGGCACCTACTCAGGCGACCGTTGGGTCCCATCTTGAGGAGAAACATTCCTTTTAGGCGACCTCACAGCCTCCACCTGTGGCAGTCCTTGTCTTGAAGATAAATCAGCCCATGTCAACCCTGCCCAGCCCACCTCGGCCCTTTCCCATCCCATTCAGGTTTATGCCAGCTTGTGAGAAAGTCAAATTTTGTGTGTGTGTGTGTGTGTGTGTGTGTGTGTGTGTGTGTGTGTTTTATTGGGAATTGAACCCAGTGCAGGGTTCTACCTCTGAGCTCCACCCTCAGCCCTTTTTAATTTGAAAGAGGGCCTCGTTAAGTTGCTGAGGCTGGCTGCCATGAATCTGCGATCCTTCTGTCTCAGCCTCCCAAGTACTGGGATCACAGGTGTGTGCCACCATGCTCGGGTCCAAGTCATTGTGGTCTTAAGTCAGTGACACAATTTCAAGATGAATGTGAACTCTGCAGGAATACAATGCCAAGACTAGAGAAAATTCATTATTTACTAGCATCATTTAGAGAAGCTATGCATTCGCTATCAGATTAATAATTGTTGGGGAAAGAAATCATTTGCCAGATTATGTACAGAGTAACTAGTGGGGGTAATTCGTTTCTCAGGTGACTTGAGGTTGGAGGGTAGATGGCACCTCCTAATCATGGGGCAGTGACGTTTCCTTCTGGTGGCGTTTTCCACATCAAGTGGTTGCGATCCCCAAACCATATGGTGATTACCCTCAAACAGCTCAATTTAACAAATATATATCAGACAGCAGCTCTTTGGTCTTCCTCCAGATTCACTGTGTGCCCTTTACAAAAGTCCTTTCATCTCTCTGGACTTTATTTTCCCCAAAAGTATTTTCACTGCAAAGCAAGTGAATTAATAAAATGCACGAGAGTTTTGAGTTCAATCTCATTAGTGCTTAAAATCTTCTAAAAATTAATTCTCACAGTCCTGGATTCTAAGTGTGTTTAATAGGGCAAAAGAATGCATATCTATCTACCCCATCTTATCCAGTTCCATGACCCAAAAATGCCAGATTTAAGGGAAAGATCCATCCTACTTTTGATGAGACATTAATGAGGCAGTGTCTGGTTTTATTAAATATTATACATTATTCATAAACCATCCATTCTGGAAACTAAAATATAGACATTTTCATATTATAAGCATCAATACTACATGAGATTAGCCTGCGGGTCACCTAGAGGGACCTCGGGGACCAGCACACATCCCTGAACAATTTGTGAACTGTTGCTGCAAAAGGCACCCATTGGTGGAGGAAGAGCAGCTTCTCTTTGGGGGAAAAGTAGTCATTTTTAAAGTTTATTTTTACAATCTTCCTTTGTTCTTCTGGCCTGTATGATAGACTTTTTCCTATCATGAATGTCTTAGATAAAAATAATGATTTTAAGTTACCCAAAATAAACATGATTTCACCCAGAATGTTACAGTGAAGGGCTATGCCAAATCACGTTGACACAGAATAAACCTCATCCCTTCAACTTCTGACTGTGCAAAGTACAATTCAGAGATGGCTTTATTTTTGTGTACGTGGACAGTGTCACATGAAAAGTATTTCCCCTCTCTATAATTGAAAAGACCTCAACAAACAAGTCAAAAATGCTGTCAGTGTGTTGTATTCTTTTATTAGTTGTTATTTAGAAGGGCTTATAATAGCCCATGAGAAGGAAATAACATTAAAACAATATAACTGATATAACTTAGGTTGAACTACTTGCCCATGAGATTCTTTTCTTCCTTCCTTCCTTCCTTCCTTCCTTCCTTCCTTCCTTCCTTCCTTCCTTTTTTCCTTTCTTATAAATAACTTTTATGTTTCAAATAAAAGCCAGAAAGCCAGGGGTATTTTATTGTAATAATTCACAGTTAGCATATGATTTTAACTGTTCTCGCTGCTATGGATTGAATTATGTCTCCAAATTCATGTGTTGAAGTATAATCAGAATGTGACCTTATTTGGATGTGGAGATTTTTTTGGTTTGGGTTTTTTTTTTTTTTGGTACTGGGGATTGAACCCAGGGGCATTTTACATCTAAGCTACACCTCCAGCCCTTTTTATTTTTCATTTTGAAATAGGGTCTCACTAAGTTTCTGAGGATCTCCCTAATTTGCTGAGACGCCTCAAACCTGCCACTGTGCCCAGCTGGAGATGGGGTCTTTAGGGAGATAATCAAGTCAAAGGAGATCCTTCAAGTGGGTTCTAATTAACATGACTGATAAATTAACATCACTGATGCCCTTATTTAAAAAAGAAGAAAAGGACATTTGGTGGCAGATGTAAGCACAGAGTTTAGGTCAAGGCCTGTAGGTAGAGGATTACCAAAGTGTCATCAAACCACAGAAGCTCAGAAAAGCCAGAAGTAGAATCTCTCAGTCTCAGAAGGAACCTGCCCTGCTGACACCCTTGCCTGGGACTTCCAGCCTGCAGAACTTTGAGGCCATAGATTTCTCTCGTCTAAAACACCCAGCTTGTGGTCTTTTGGTTGTCTAGCCCTAATACACCTGCTATTAACATGGTCTGATACACGCTCATCTTTCCCCTTCCTACAGCACCCACATCACACATCTTTTGAGGTCATTTAATATTTTTTTAGAATAAAACAAGTGGGTGCTAAACTATGTGCCAGTTAGCCCTTTCTCTTCCGCTCCCTGCAGACCTCAGAACCATGTTTTCTAGCTCCTGAAGAGTTGATTTTTACCACAAAGGAAGACATTTGCTGAAGCGGACCCTGACTTGCTAATGTTTGATAAGTAGCCCTTGTATTTTTCCTCCAGGTATGTCCACAATCCTTCTAAAGAGTCCTCAGAAGTAGCCACCGGACTGGAGGGGTCCGTGCCAGGTGGGACAGGAAAGCTTTGCAGGAACCACGCCTCTGCCTCTCACTCTGCCCAGCTAGCTCTCCTCTGTGCAGACAGCTGCCCACTGGACTTCCAGGAGCCATGTTTATGGGCAGCCCTCCAGGATCCCCAGCGCCTCTGGCTGCCCCGCCTCAGCTGCTCTGAGTGATGGAGCCTGGGCAGGAGGCAGCCCTCTTCATGCTCCAGGTGTTAGCCAGTGAAGTGAGAAGCCCCACCTCGCTGAGTGCAGGAGGAGGTGGAGCCCCGGGAGCCTTTAGACCCAGGGCCAGCCGATGGGGAGTGCTGAACTCCATGATGTTTCTCTTTGGCTCTCAGAGCACCACGTGTGTCCTTGTGTTTGAAATGCTCACTCTGCTGCATTTCAGTCTTCCCTTTGCATCTGCCTGCTGATTTCTGTAAAAACACAGCTGGTTGGAACTGTCTTTATTGAGCGCCCCTCACAATCATTTTATAACATTGAGTTCCATAGTTTTAATCCTTGGTTTTTAAATGCCAGCATTAGACTTCACTTTGCAGGGATGAGAAGACGACGTAAGGAGGTTGAGAACACGGGGCAGGTGACCCTGTCTTCTGTGCCTCTCTGGAAACCTTGCACCTGGATGCACAGGTTCAGTGAGAGCTTCGTCGGGAGCCTCACCCAGGAAGGGCTCTGGCTGAGCGTCCTGGAGTCAAGGCCGATGAGGGCAGCGAGGAGGTGACGATGCGGTGGGGTCTCACCAGCCCACAGGTGGGAGGACTCTTCCTTCCCTGGTGCCTGCGGCTGTGCTCATCCCAGGCCACACAGGGGCAGTGGTAAACCCTTCACCAGGTAACTCCCGGGCTAACCCAGACTCAGCTGAGACATTAACCTGAGTCTTTAACCTGAGACCCCTCACTGGGGGCTTGGCTAATCAGTGCATACTAGGGTTTTGTTTTTTTGGTTTTTTTGCCGGTACTGGGGATTGAACCCAGGGGTGTTATACCTCCGCGCTACATCCCTGGCCCTATTTTTTATACTTTATTTATACTTTATTGTGGAGGGCCTCGCTAAGTAAAGAGAGGGGGGGAGGGAGGGAGAGAGAGAGAGAGAGAGCGAGCGAGCTGAGGCTGTCCGCGAACCCGGATCCTCCGATCTCCACCTCCCAAAGTACTGGAATTACAAGTGTACGCCACCACACCCAGCCATACTAGGGTTTTAAAATACAGAGAAAATATTGCAGGGCAGGCTGGCCACCAGCTTCTCTCTCAACCCACCTAAGACTCAACCAACCTGCTTTCCACTGCCCTACACCCTGGGTCCCAGGAACTCCCCAAATTCTAGAAGTACAGGGTAGTTTCTGGCACAGCACTATGATATAAATAAGGTCCCAGGACCCTCCCACCCCTCTCTGTAAAGTGCTCATATGCCAAGTCTGAACAGGACCACTCTGTCTGGCCTCACCCTACCTACCAAATATTTCCATAGTACAACTGGGAAACCACTTCTTAGAAATGTTAAGAGTACAATATCCATGTATTTATCCTCCTTTGGAAAAGGGCAGAAAGCTATTCACTTGAGTATTGGTCTGTTGCTGTTTGAATTTCCAGTTTTTTGAAAATTGTGCACATAAGGCTTATGGTTTCTGACTAAATGCTTTATATAAGGGAGTAGACCCTTACAGATAGTTTATGAAGTAATTTGAGCTGGTTGAATACTTTGTTTTCAAAGTATTATACTTGGTTTCCTCTACTTGAGTTATGGAATTACTCATTATAGGATTTTTTAAAAGACTTTCCCTAACCAAATCTTTCCTTCATGCGGTCACTAGACAGGTAATTTAAAAGAGAGATGATTGTGAGGGCTAAAATTGTGCCTTTGTCAAATCAAGGTTGGTTAAGTTACTTTTGGTTATGTGTAACCCTCATTTTGAAAAATAAATAAAGCTTAAAAGAGTTAAGTGACTAACACAAAGACGAATGAGTAATAAATATCAAATCAAAAGTCAAGCTTGACCCAGTCGCAACGAGCACACCCCACATCCCTCCTATCTTTGTTCCTGAAACTGTACCCCAGTAAGATGAATCAGTGATCCTGGGAGAAATAGCTAATTCCAGGACTGAGGCAGTAAATATACAAGGCGAGCCTGGAGCACCGTGTGCCCTCAGAAACGAAGAGTGTCACAAAACAATAATGGGGAAAAAAAAGGCAAAGAACCACAGTGATGGAAGGAGGCCGAAGGAACTGGGAATGAGTGACCAACAACATAAAAAACGTGGTGTTAAGAAGGCCGAGCCTAAGTTAAACACCCACGAGTTCATATTCATATAAATAAATTGCATAAGTGGATAAATGGGAAAGGAGAGGCAGATGTCCCAGGCAGGCAAATTCCAGAATTCCAAAAACGTGTCTGTATGTAATCTGCACAGGGGAAGGTGGGGCAGAGCACCCATTCCCGGGGTGTGGACCGTGGCCATGCAGAGTAACAGTAGTCACTGTGCAACCCGGTGACCGTGTAACCCGAACTTCAGAACTGGGGAGAAGCTTGAGACTGCGCCTTAGCTGAGTGCTGGAGGGTCACCTCCGGGGGGAAGTCAGGTGGACAGTGTAGACTTCACAAGTTCTCTAGGGCTGCTGCAACAACTTACTAGAAACTGAGTTTTTAAAAATGAGAGAAATTGATTTTCTCAGAGTTTGGAGGAAGGAGGTCTAAAGCCCAGCTGTCAATGGGATCCTGATGAGCACCCCTCTTTACTTCTTCAGCTCCCAGTGGCTCTCGTTTCCTTGGCTTGGGGCCACATCACTCCAGGGCCTGCTTCTATCTTTCCATGGCCTTTCCCTCTGTGCCTGAGTCTCAAATCATGTTTCTCTGATCAGGACACAAGTCCTTGGATCTAAGGACCAGTCTACATGCAGGCCCATCTCATCTGAAGTTTCTTTTTTTTTTTTTTTGTGGTACCGGGGATTGAACCCAGGGGCTTTCTACCTCAGCGCTATACCCCCGGCCCTATTTTTTATACTTTATTTTGAAACCGGGTCTCATGAAGTTGCAGAGGGCCTCACTAAGTAGAGAGAGAGAGAGAGAGAGAGAGAGAGAGAGAGAGAGAGAGAGAAAGAGCTGAGACTGGCCGCGAACCCGGATCCTCCGGTCTCCGCCTCCCAAAGTACTGGGATTATAAGCGTGCGCCACCATGCCCGGCTTCATCTGAAGATTCTTAATGGAATTAAACCTGCAAAGAACTACTTCCAAGGAAGGTCCCATTGATAGTCCTTGGGGATTAGGAGCTAGGAATGCTTTATTAGGGTCACTATTCAACCAACTATAACAGCATTTATATGATTTGAGGGAAATGGCTCTTTCCCACTACAGTCTTCCCAGATGCCAATAACCAAGTCAAACCAGGTACAAACATCAGACAAACCCCCTGTAAACAGCTGGCCAGTGCTCCTCAGAACTACCAAGGTCATCAAACACCAGGGACGTCCCCACACCACCACACTCAAGAGATCCCCAAGACACACAGCTAAATGCAATGCATTAGCTAATAATAACACACGAATATTGTTCACTAATTTTAATAAGTGTATCAGACTAACCTTTGATGGTAGTCCTAGGTAAACCAGGTATGGGGTGTGTAGGAACTTTTGTACTATGTTCACAATTTTTTGGGCTTTGCTGAAAGTGTTCTCAAATAAAAACTTACTAATAAAATGTAAGCAAGCCGTATGTCTTCTCAAGGTTGAGTTGTTAGGGACAAGTGACACTCTTCACACTGCCTGACGAGGTCTTATCTTTTTTCTTTTTTTGCAGTACTGGGGATTGAACCCAGAGGCATTCTACCTCCAAGCTACACCCCCAATCCTATTTTTTATTCTTTATTTTGAAACAGGGTCTCACTAAGTTGCGGAGGGCCTCACTAAGTAGCTGAGGCTGGCCGCGAACCCAGATCCTCCTGTCTCTGCCTCCCAAGTACTGGGATTACAAGCGTGCGCCCAGCTTGAGGTCTCATCTTTAAATGTCATGTCTTGGGGACCAGGGCTGTCACTGGCACCCGTCTTCAGAACCATCACTGGGCATCACGGAGAATCACAGGCTCAGAGACACTTTACAGATGTATGCTGGGATGACCCCCACCCAGCTCTCTCCTATTATTCTTATTGTAGTATAAATGAATTTTCTTTTTTTTAACTGTGTTACAGAGACTTTGGGTAGATTGTAAGGAGGAGAGAACTCTATACTTCTGTATGCTCCTATAGTATTTGAATTACAAAAAGTTCACAAATCTTTTCTTGACAATGCTATTATAAAGGCAATACATAGTACGTGATAGCTTTTCAAAGTTTTGACTTTTCCCTAAAGCCCTGGAAATTCTAGTAACGGGTCAGTTTCCCACAGTGATCACCCCTCCGCATAACCAGCAGGGGCCCTGTTGGACGTTTGGCAGTTAGTGACATGCAAGGAATGCCAGCGTGCCCTCCTCTGCCCCTGCACAGGCGGGTGCCCTGTCCTGCATGTCCCATCTCTGTGGCATCTCAAAGAGCGTGCTCGGCCCAGACTCCGCCTCTCAGAACTCTACTGTCCTTTTTCCCTTCCCTTCTTCCTTGGGTGTCAAGTGTTCTTAAAAATAGTTAACCTTGCCTAAATCCTTAAGGACAGATCTTCATGGTTGCTTTCATATACAACACACACACACACACACACACACACACACACACACACTCACACACACACACACATACAGTCACACACACACACTCACTCACACACTCACACACACACACACTCACTCACACACTCACACACACCAAGAATTGATCTTTTTGTTCTTTAACAGCCAAGTGGTCTGAAACTGTGAAATCTGAATGTTTTGACTGTGGTTGCTTTTTTATTCTTTTTTCTGAATTCTTGACGTGTTGCTGATGTAGTCTGTGTGAGGGGCACTTGCCGGTTCAGTTTCATGAAGGAATGATTTTATTAGCACTTGGTAGATGCCACAGTCAGTCAGTCCTGCCTGGAAGTTTGTGTGTGCAAACGTCCCTTGTTGCATAGTACCCGCCGCGTGGACAGAGCAGGCCAAGCGCCCACGGCCTCTGTGTGGAGGAGCTTCCTTGTCAGGAGAGACTTTTGATTCAGCACTGTCATTTCTAGTCACCCATGTCCTAATGTGTCAGCCAGACAGTAAGGGAGCCTTAGAAATCTGCTTCCAACCCGATTCCAAAATCATGAAATCATGATAAAAACAAATGGTTACAGGTAAAACAGGAAAGTTTTTTTTTTTAAAGAATTTTGAAGAAACATATTGATTGTTCTTCTGGGATATCTATTCTGTATTTGTTCTTCCCTGACTCACGATAATCTGATAATCACTCCTAGATATGTTATACAAGTTATCCATATAGAATTTTAAATAAATATAAACAAAACGGATACGTTTATTTGACTTCTGTATTGTTTTGAAAACTAGCATCCTGAGGGGCATCCAGGAAGAGTGTGAACTTTTACTCTTTCGAGCTGACCCATGATACACCTGGGCCTGCCTTCTGTCTGCCGAGAACGAAGGAGAAAGAAAATCTTTGTGCTCATCTGCACCCATGTGGGTGCCTGGATCTTTCAATCTTGCCCTCGATATTTGGGGGGAGGGCTCCTGGGACTGGAAACCTGTATGGATGTGTACATTTAGGGCAGACAATGTGTTTTACATTATTATACAAACCCCAGGACCTTTGCGAATGTCTGTAGAGTGGGGAATTTGCAACAGTTTATGCAAGCAGCACGATCATGGTCTCCTGTCAACTCCCTACAGAGATGAGGTTCAGTTTTCTATAGTGATACAGAACAGGGCAGGAACAGGAGAGTGAGGCGCGAGGGTGGGCATGCCTGGGGTCAGACGTCAGGTCTAATGCTGAGTGACCCGGGAGCAGTACCTGTAGCATTAAATGAGAGAACCCTGGGACTTGCCTCATTTGGAAGAGTAAACAAAGTGACCCAGAGCCAAGCGACTGCTCCTGAGACCTGGAAGGGGACAGCCGTGTTGCAGACTGCGCATCCTGTTGCTGCTGCCCCCTCCCTCCAGGGACCTGCCCTCCGCTGCACCCCAGGAGATAGTCGGGGTGTGCCCACTGCCACCCTTCAACATCTGCACATTCCTCTGGAGGCAACCCCAGTGTCTTAGCAATGTATGACTATGCTCCCTTCATATTTCTTCTAAGCAAGAGTCAAAGGCCATCAATACAGATGGATGTAGCCCAGGTCTGATGGCTTTTAGGATTGACAGTATCCCTGTGACTTGGGCACTATTACCATTCCTAAAGGGGGTATGAGAGTCCTTCCTGCTCCCAGGGTTCTGGAGGGAGAGCTTCTCCTCCAGTGCTGGGTCCAGCCTCCAGGTGCTGAGTGTCTGCTAACTGGAAGTGGGGCTGGAACACAGGAACTGAGGAGCCATGACGCTCTACTCCAGGCTCCCGTCAGGCTTCCTCTCCATTGAAATGACCTTGACTGGCGTTTGATCCAGGCAGAGAATCCCCACACTGTGACTCCACTCCCGTCCTGTTTCTCTGAAGCTGCAGAGGAGCTGAGCTTCGGTCCAAGGACAAGAGACTCCAGGTAGTGAACATTCCCCCTCAAAGCCACAGTGGGGAGCAACCTGCAGGAATGGGGCGCAAGTGCAGGACGCCTACCTGCCTACTCAGAGATTCACACAGCAGGAAACATTTACTAGCATCACTGCTAGATAGCTCTACATTATCTACATTTTTCTAATATTCCAAATCTGCTTCTTTCTTTCTGTTTTTTCTCTTTCATGGTATCTACTTTTTCCTGACTCCTCTTCTCCCTGGATAGCCATACATTTTCTGGTATAATTATTCTATGGTAATCTTTCCTTTCTCTCAAGATCTTTTTGTCTGACACAGTCAGAACAAGTTATTTTTATAGACTTTTATTGGTGCATTGTGATTCTACATCTTAGTGAGATTCCAAGTGATAGAAATATACAGGCACACATCTCTTGGTGTATTTCCTTCCGGACCCCACCTTGCTCCCCTCTCCCTCCCTGTACATGTCAGTGAGATTGGTTATAGTCATATCTTCATATATGGACATAATATTATTTGTACTGTTTTCTTCCTCAATTCTCTATTTTTTTCTGTCCCAATCTCTCTCCCCCAATTCCCTTCCACTATTCTACTGGTTTCTCTCCTAATTTATCTAAAGTCCCTTTTGTTTCCTATTTCTCTCTAGCTTCCACATATGAGAGAAAAGAATGATCCTTGACTTTCCAAGACTGGCTAATCTCTCTTAGGATAATATTCTCAAGTTTCATCCATTTTCCTGCAAATAACATAATTTTATTCTTCTTTATGGCTGAGTCAAATTCCATTGTGTGTATACATCACAATTTCTTTATTCATTCATCTCTTGACAGATACCTAGGTTGATTCCATAATATGCAAATGGCCAACAAATACATGAAAAAAATGTTCAACATCATTAGTAATCAGGGAGATGCAAATCAAAACTACTCTGAAATTCCATCTAACTCCAGTTAGGATTGCAATCATCAAGCATGAAAATAATCATAAATGCTGGCGAGGATGTGGGAGAATAGAAACTCTTATATTCTGTTGGGTTGTAAATTAATACAACCATCATGGAGATCAGTATGGAGTTTCTTCAGGGGATTAGAAAAGGGACCATCATATGACCCAGCTATACCACCCCTCCATATCTTTCTTGAACAATTTCCTAGTGAAACAACTAGTTCTCTTTTACATCCTTGATTCTCCAACTTAACATTCAGGATAGAGCTCTTCTTTTAAAGGAATCTCAAACTAGGGGGAAGAGCAAAATATGACCCATTTAATGAATGATGCATGGCGGACAGCCACATCTCATCAGAGTGTGCAGTAAGTCCAGGTTGCAGGTGCCTGGAAAAGCTGAGGTCCGTGTTAACCATAGCAGCCGTGGAGATTGACAATGGGCAAAGTCGGAGGGGCTTAGGAAAGTGTCTTGAATTGGTCAGAAACATGCAAGATTGGGAGCACACGGCATATGCCAGGGTGGTGGGAGGTATGGAGGGTTTACACTAGGAGGGAGCCAGAAATACACTAATGCTTTAGGTACATGTTTAGTTGAATGTGCTCTCTGGGGATCACTACACATCTGCACCCTAGCCTGCACAGTAGTGGGCAGGGTCCTTTTCTAGCTTGGTGGATTTTGAAGGGACAAGCATAGGCATATGAGAATGCCATTCTAGATACCACCCCCTGATCCAGATGGCACAGACAGGTCTTAGGCCAACAGTCAGGGAGGGGAGACGCCAGAAGAAGAGCAAATCCATTTACCTAGGGCCAAAGGGGCTGGTCTAGTTGGCAAAAATCTTTCATGAACCCGTAGGAATGAAAGGAAAAGGAAAAATAATTGAATTGCCATCAGGGCTAAAGTTGTCTTGATTTCATATTCTCCATATGAGTTCTCAATTTTAACATCATAATTTTTAGGCATTAAAGACTTTTCTCCTTTGATTCATGATTGAAACTTTAA
This sequence comes from Glis glis, assembly GCA_004027185.1. Taxonomy (NCBI): domain Eukaryota; kingdom Metazoa; phylum Chordata; class Mammalia; order Rodentia; family Gliridae; genus Glis; species Glis glis. The sequence continues at coordinate 58,951 of PVJS01001672.1, forward strand.
AAGTTCAAAGCTGTGTTTACCTTCTTGTGCAGAAACCTCCATGGAGTTGAGGGTGGAGAAATGTGAGAGAAGTTAGTTGTATTTTCCACTTAAATGAAACTCCCTTCTAGAAGGATATGACAAAAAGGGTTGAGGGCAAATAAGCTGGAGGAAACTCCTACAGTCCCATTAGCTTAAGAGAACTAATCTGCTCCTCGACCCATCTCCAAGTCCCCCCGTGTGGATGGAGGGTCTGTGGACATGTTTCTTGTCCTCTTCCTTCAGCTTAGCTGAGTACCTGATGCCATTCTATCTGGTTGTGCTGACTACCTATGCTGGAGTAGAGGGCTGGTTGTGCCCAGAGGATCCACACAACGAAAGTATCCCTGGAATTGAGAGGCAGAATGAAGACATCAACTCTTGTCTTCTGTTTTTGCCCAAACAAGAGTGAGCACAGCAACATAGCTGAGATCCTACCAGCCGTACAGAGAAAGTCACATGGACAAACTTCTGATCGAAATTGTATCCATAATTCTCGGCTACCTTTCTTTAATTCTCTGAAGAGAAATCCAGTATGAAAATTCAGAAGGCTGTGACTCTCAAATTCATTGCTATGTATAAATACTTGACAGTCCCCAGAAAGGGAGTGAATTCTAAAGACTGGGCTTTTAAGCTACAGCTGGGTTGTTATTTGTCTGCAGTTTTTAAATCGGGCTGTTAAAATTAATTACATTCAAGGAGAGTTTATCAGAGTAAAAGTCTCCGACGTGATATTTTTAGTCTCTGGAATTAAAGTGGTGCCCATGAGCCAATAGATCACACTAAAAACAGCCAGGCTTGCCGTTTAGGGTTCTTTAAACAGACTTATTCTGAATGTAACAAAAACACCCATAAATCTATGCACATATATATTGATCTTGGTTTCCCCTTAAAAATGACTCTGTCCTAGTAAGTTGGCATATTTCATAAACAAACCAACAAATTATTGATCTATCATATACTCTAAAAGTCCTATGAAGAATCTAGGTTGCTTTTAGGTTCATACTGCACCTTAGGGATGAGAAACTCTGAAATGAAAAATAGATATTTAAAAAGGAGCAGGGAAGATATATAGCTGTCTCCTTCCACTTCCTCCTAACCTCCCATCTTGATTCAATCTGCGTCTACCGCATCCCACTCTGTACCTACTGATGTGGGGCTCAGGGCTTTGGTGTCTTTTGCTCTACGAGCCTTCCATAATTAAATTCCTCACACCCCTCCTTTAATAATTGCTTTGTGCAAAACGTTGTCTAGGTTTACCTTTGTTCAAGCAGAGTATGTGTACACTAGTATATTATTAGAGTATGAGTATGTTCTATTAAAGCCTTGCTCTGGAAATGAATTAAAAATATATTCCTAATACCTAGTGTAAAAGGGATATTACTGGGAAATATATATGCAAAGAGCTTTGGCATGTATGTTCTTAACTCATGGAACCTCAGAACAGTTTATAATTGCAAGATACCAATTAACTATAAAAAATAAAATAAATAAAATTAATCACTGGCCAGCCTGAAAGAGGTACCCTTATACTGTTGTGCCATCAGGGTGTGTGTGTGTGTGTGTGTGTGTGTGTGTGTCAGTGGGGATTGAACCCAGGGTCATTCTACCACTGAGCTACACCCCCAGACCTTTTTATTTTATTTTTTTATTTGAAACAGGGTCTCACTACGTTGCTGAGGCTGGCTTCCAATCTGCAATCCTCCTGTCTCAGCCTCCCAAGTACTGGGATAACAGGTGTGCACCACCATGCCCAGCTTTGTCCCATGTTTCTTGGTGTCAAAAGTAAAGCAGGCCGTGCTGTGGACTCAGGAGCACCAATTGCCTTGATTATAGAAATCGCAGTTAATATGCAAGATGATGTGGAGACTCTTCATTTTCTAGCTAAAAGCTGGTGCAACTGTATAGGACCAGCTCCATATTACAAAGTAGCAGGCATGCATTCTTTCTTTTTTTTTTTTGTCCTGGTGATTGAACCCAGGGGCTTTCTATCTGCAAGTTATACTCCTACCCCTTTTTATTTTTTAGCGTCTCACTAGGTTGCTGAAAGTCTCACTAAATTGCTGAGGTTGGGCTTGAACCTGCGATCTTCCTCTTGTCTCAGCCTCGCAAGTACTGGGATTAGAGGCATGTACCACCATGGCTGGCTGGTGTATATTTTTTTAAGAGTAAATAATGCCTTCCATCTTTTGGAAGGGGGCCAAAAAAAAAGCAAACAATAAGAAAAATGACTAAATTAATCTTAAAGTGCATAGCACTTAATGGGTGATTTGAAGACACTGAAAAGGTAGAGCTGAGCCAAGCACTCAGGAGAGCCCAGGGAGGCGGGCAGCTTGCAGGCTGATGGACTGTGGTCAGGGCAGGGGTGTTTCAGAGGGGACATTGAGTGGAGTCCTGAAGAAGGTGAAAGAGGTGGCCACACAGGCAGGCAGCTGTGGTGGGGGTGTGCAGGAAGAGGTGGATGGGGAGGGCTGCCTCGTCAGGCACTGCCAGGTGAGGCACCAGTCAGCAAGGTTTAGAGGGAGCTGCCTGGGAGAAGCAGCACAGAGGGGAGGCTCAGGTACCGGCTGCACGGACCTCCCTGTGGGTCAATGAGGGCCGTTGGAAGGACCGTGGTGCCACTGAGCACAGAGGGCAGTCTTTGATGGTGGAGGTTCCAGCACAGAGGCCAGGGGGGCTTGTAGGAATGCCACAGATGTCCGGATATGAGGTGGCGGTGGCTCAGGCCTAGAGACTCTGGGGTGGGGTGCAGAGTCAGGGTCTGAAGATGCTGGCAGATCAACCCTGCCAGGATTCCTCACCTGCTGGCTGTCGGATGGAAGGGAAAGGCAAGAACTCAGGAAGACATCTGGCTTTTTGGTTTGAAAAGCCCCACAGACAGTCACCATCTGCAAGAGGGGTGCAATAGAAGGGGATTGGCCAGGGGAGCAGGTGGGATTTGGGAATTCATCTTTAGAAAAGTCCACTTTGTTGAGCATCCAAATGGGACAGAGGGGTGGGTAGGATGGCTGAGGCTGCAGTGAAGAGAGGTCTTTCCAGGCAGAAATAGGGCTTGCTTGGCGTACAGGTACACTTAAAGCCAAAAGAAGGGCGGGATCGTGAAGGAAGGATGGAAGCGGTGAGTACCTGCATCGTGATGTCTGTGAAATCCAAATGTAACCACATTTACACAGGATCATATTTGTATGTAATAAAGAAACTTGTCAAGGGTTGCGGCTTGCCTGGCACGGCAATTGTTACTTCTCACAACCATGAGTGTGAATGAACACACTGGCCAGTGGTTATTAACCACACTTCTTCATTGCACACATTTGCAGTCCAGTAATGTGGCTTAGGACCTGCACACCTCTGCTACAATGAACCCAGAAACCCCCAGGATACTCCATGCAGATACGTTCCATGTATAGTGGTTAAATTCACTGGATAAAATAAAGGATTTCTTAGTGTCATTGGCTACACAAGTTATCTTATTGCAAGCTTACAAAAACATTGAAATGAACAGTTTCTCAGAACAAAAGATTTTATTTTAATTTTTGGTTTGGAGATTTACTTATCTTCAGGCAGAGCACTGAAGCATGCCCCTAATTTCTACTTCCTTGAATGTAAAATACAATACTAATTCTTATATCTACTAATGTGTACTGGAAACTACCTTTTCCTTTTTGGAGGGGTTGTTGTTTTTTTTTTCCAAAGATAGGGTCTGGCCACCTTGCCAGATTGGTCTCAAACTCCTGGGCTCCAGGGATCCTCCTGTATGCCTGCTGAGTAGCTGGGACAAGTAGGCATATGCTGCCAGCTCACAGGCACAGTTTTCTACTTTTAACATCCAGTTACCATATTATCTTTGACACGGTACTATTTAATATGCTTTTATGTTTGAAAAAAAGGTAGGATATTTGAATTCATTTTTCATTATTTATAGAGAAACATGGAAGGTATAATATAGACATCTTAATCATTATTTTGAAATATGTTTTCCAGGCTAGAGTGTGTTTAATTTTTGTAAATTTCCTATGTGTTTTAAAAAGTAAATGTATTCTCTAAATATCAAGGACAGGATAATCTATATTCCAATCTGACATTAATGCTAATTGTGTTATTCAGAACATCTGTACCCTTACTATTTTGATCTATTTGGCCTCTCAATTCTGAGAAATTTGTTAAAATCGATGCTGATTGTAATTTTATCCATTCTTATAATTCTCTTACTGTTCTGCCTTTTATAGTTTTTGTTAGGTGTTTGGTTAGTAATGTTGTATTTTTAAGTGAAATGACTCTTTTAACATGATGTAATGATATTCTTAATCAATCATTGTGCATTTGTTGCTTAAGATTGATTTTGTCACTCCTTAATACAGATAGACCGACTTCCTTATGGTTAGTATTTTACCTGATGTAAGATTAGAGCTAGGGAGGGATTTAGGTATTAACTTATCGTTTTTACAATTTTGTTTCTACATGAAAGGTCCCTGTATTTTCACAGGAAATTTAGTTAATTGAATTTGTTTCCCTTACTGATTGTCTTAGGTTGGGTCCTCAGAAGCAGACCCTGGTAGAGAAAGAGGACAAGTCAGAGTGGGAATGAGTTTGAAGGAAGTTGACTTAGTCTCAGACCTTTAAGGACATCTGGAGGAGGGGGCTCTCATCCCAGTCTGTCTGGTCAGGAGGGAGGACCCGGAGTTATCTTCATACAACTATTCCATGTGACTGAGGGCTGCTCTCCAGGGGGTGTGGAAGGCCTCTGCACAGGCCACTGCCGGGTGGAGGCGTCAGGGGTGCGGGCTGCTGGGAGTAGAAAAGCCCCAGGAGTGTGTGAGGATGGGTAGGCACGGAGTCCCTCCCCTTACATCGGCATTGTTTATATCATCTTACCTATGGTACAGTTCTTCAGGTTTCATCTTTCAAATCCATTTCTCTATCAATCTATTCATTTATTTTTCCAAATTATTTTATGTTTTCCAAACATTAGTTGTGAAACAATGATTTACTTATATTTGAAGTAATCTTAAATGTTAACCTTCAGCAACTTAGCAAGACTTTCAACAACCCACAGAGACCTTGATTCAAAACAAAAAAAAAAAGGCTGGGGATATAGCTTGAAGATAGAATGCCTCTGAGTTCAATCCTCAGTAACACACACACACACACACACACGCACGCACGCACACACACACACACACAAATTAAATGAATCATGTGACTATGTCTAAAATTCATCAACATAATAAATATCTCCTTAACTGATAAATGACAAAAGACACATAAGAAATATAACTCTGGACACCTGGCCCATTTTCCTTGAGTTACACAGTATTTCATTATCACCCTTTAAAAGTCTTGAGAAATAATGTTATTGCCGAGTCCTGAATGCCTATCCTCACCCCCTCCAATTTCACACTTTCAAACCTAACCCCAGGGTGACGGTGTGGGGCCGTTAATGGGTGATGAGGTCCTGAGAGTGGAGCCCTTGGGAATGGGATCTGTGTCCTTACAAGACAGCCCTGCCTCCTTCCACCGCTGAGGTCACAGAGGCCGAGGTCACAGGGTGTGATAGTTAATCTAGTTTGTCAACTTGACCTGATCATGACACACCCAAGATCATGTGACTTTGGGTGTGTAACAGCAGATTAAACAGAAAGCCTGCCCTGAATGTAGGCAGCAGGATTCTGATAGGTGCAGGACTTAGATAAAAGAGGGAGAAGCTGCGTAGCACGATGCGCGACTCTTTCCAAAGAAAACGCATCTGCTCTCGCCTGATTTTGTCGGCCTCCGGCTCATAGAACTGGAACTTCGCCGTTTCTCTGAAGAGCTTCTTGATCTTCTGCTCTTGTCTGAGATCGTCGGCCTCCAACTTCGCTGTTTCTCTGAAGAGCTTCTTGATCTTCTGCTCTCGTCTGAGATTGTCGGCCTTCAGCCCTTCGAACTGAAACTTCACCATCGTTTCTCTGAAGAGCTTCCTGATCTTCACGTCTTGGACTGGGACTGAATTAGTGGTTGCTCCGATCCTAAGATTCCAGCTCTTAGACCGTTCGATCAGCTACTGGTTCCTCTGACTCTCCACGTACAGTCAGAACTTGGGACTACATTGCTTCAAACTGTAAGCCCATCTGATAAATCCCTTTTTCAAATACACTCATTCTGTGAATTCTATTAATCTAGTGAACCCTGTCCAATACACAGGGAGAGCACGCCATGCATGAGCCAGAAAGGGGCCTCATCAGACACCATATCGGCTGGTGCCTGGACCTTGGACTTCTCAGCCTTTAAAGTAGTGAGAAACATATTTCTGTGTTTTTAAGCCACCCAGTTTATAGCATTTTGTTATAGCAGTCTGAGCAGGGAATTGGTACTAAGAGGAAAAGGTGTAACATAGTTCAAATATTTTCATTTATATTTGATTAATTTAATATATTTGGCTTTTTCCCCAAATACCCCAATTCAAATACTCCAAACCCTGTTGGGATATTTTTACTAACTCTTGAAAAGTCAGAAGAAATAAACTTCCTCTGTGCCATGTCTGCTTTCTGCTGACCAGTGGGGACAGAGCCATAAAGAGAGTGGACACATAGGTCACTGTTGTCACCAAGTTTGCAATTTTACAGACATCCATGGCGGGCTGTGTCACTTCCTGTTAAAAGAAAATATTCTCCCCTTTGCCCAGCCCCAGAGATAGAGGGGCCTGAGCTCATCCACAGGAGAGAATCGTCGTGAGCTCCGACTGGGCTCCAGGGTACGCATCAGAGCGCTTTTAACAGGAACTCCAGAGACCACTCAAAGTCGAGCAAAAAGCAAACTGCACTGTATAACCACTGGGAAAAGGTAAATGCTCGTCAGGTTACTAGTGTGAGATGATGGTGGGATAAATAAACAAAACACTATAAATAAGTATATAAAGAAACAACATCAAAAAGACACAATAAACTTGGACATGTTAAGTAAAATGGTTGTACAGAGAAGCAATTTTTCCCCAATTAAAAGATAATTAATATATGTATTTGAAGCCATCTTTCTGCATGATCATTCCTAAATTTGGCTACAAAAGTAATAATGAGAGTGGTTCCAGGCCAGGCTGTGGCCTGGGAGGAACCCTGAGAGGGGAGGGGGTGCCCAATTAGGTATTAAGGTCTCATCTGCATAATCGTCTGGCCTTTTTGAAAGCTGACCTCAACCATCTGACTGTGCAGAACTCCCAGATATCCAGATATCTTTCAGATATCCAGAACTCCCAGATATCCAGATAATCTTTGGTTATTGGGTCTTTTAAATTTTAAAAAAATTTTTAGTGCCTTCTTTTTGGTACTAGGAATCCAACCCAGCATGTTGCACTGAGCCACATGGCAGCCAGGGCAGTCCCTCTGAGTACTGACTCTCATGAGGTCTTTGTTAAGGGTGAGAACGAATGAAGTTCTTGGACGACTCGACCACAGTCTGCTCCACTACAGCTCAGTCACAGGAGTAACTCACTCCTCTCACGGCTCACAGTGTGACTCAATGGTGTGGCCGCAGCTTGTTCTCAATTTCATTAAAAAAAAAGAAGAAGAAAGAAAGAATCTCCTTAATTTTAACACTACTGATGATACATTTAAACTTTCTGGGCTGTTTCTCCATGGCCACTATGAACGGTAGTTTCCCATGTGATTATTTTAGAGGAGAAAACTGGATTTCAAGAGCAGTTATTCTATTATCCACCTCATTCACATTTTTTGTTACATTTGAAGAAATATATCTGCAACTTGACAACTATTTGAACTTTCCATAGTGTTTGAATATTTAAATAAGAGCTCACAGTCTGGATGCAAGAGGAGGTAGACACTATGCCCTCCGTGGTTCCTGATCTTGCTGTGGATGCGGGAATCTTCCCTGGGAGCTCTTCACAACACCTTCCAGCGCATTCCGGGCTCTCCCGCTGCCTGGGATAGGCTTCACTGGGCTTTGGAGCAAAGCTCTTCTCCTTCCTTGGAAACTTCTCAGGTAATGATGGGGACCAGAGTTAGCATGTCCTGATCCTTCCTGAGTGGCTGACCGTGTCAGGCGCAGTGGTTTTGTAACATCCCAAGTGTCTGGAAGTCTAATATTGGCTCTCAGAGGAGATCGATGACAAATAGTCACAGAAAGCGCTCAAAGGATTGGCACGTTTACAAAGTGAAAGAGTGTCTTTACGAGAGCGGAGGTGGAAGGACAGCATCCACGAGGAGTTCTTGTATTCGTGTTGGAGAAGACGGTCAAGTGCATCTCCAGCATCGCTCTCTGCTTCCCACTGAGACCTGAGAAGCATGACCACACTGTGTCATGCGTCGCACGTCACCTGGCTGCAGGTAGTTGGAACACAGAGTCATCATTTTAAAAAAACTTCTATGCAGACTCTGACCTCAGATTGATAGCAAACTTGATGAAGGAAACAATTCAAATAATGCTATGTGCATGTATGAGATTATCAACACCGATCTCAATAACATGTACAGGGAAGGGGAGGGAGTGGGGTGGGATTCCGGGGGAAATATACTGTGTGCACATATGTTTCTATCACGCTGAACCTCATTATGACATGTAAGTACAATGCACCAAGAAAAACATTTTTAAAAGTCTACATTTCAGTCTCCCACTTTGAAAGGCAAATGGCAAGCCTCATAGGCAGGCATTTGGAACAGAAGCACTTACACATAGTGGTCGAAGTTCTAGGAAAGGAAGCCATCCGGGGTACTGGGGAGTTCTGATAATGACTTCTAAGCACAGTACTGTGTGGAATTGTCAATCGCTTTTCCAGCCTCAAGCTTGCTATTCTTTTTCTAGCCATACTAGCAATGAATTCAACAGACATCTCTTTCTTAGGTAAGTTCCCTTAAATGAGAAAAATTCCACCTGGCCCTGTGGATCGGCTCTGAATGCTCTTTTCAGTCACTGCAATTTATCTTTCCTGATCTCACTATACCTATTTTCCTCGGCAAGACATTGCAAGGTCTCGCGGTTTTAGCTTAGGTTTCAGAGTTAAGAAGAAGGTTTAATCTTGCAATATGTGCTGGACTCTCCACGGGGAGAGTGCCTCACAGCAAGAGAGAGCGAGACCCCGTGCAATCTCGCCCTCCTTGGACAAAATGTGGATGAGTGCAGATTCATTGGGCACAATGCTGAGTTAGAGGCCAAATATGAAGCCTGAAACACTCTCAGCGGTCCCTCAAGACTGACCTCAAAGTGCGATGTTTGTTCCCTGCTGAGGGCAGCCTTAAAACAACTCAGTTTTTCTTGATGAATTTCACCAGCTTTAGCTCCTTTCTGGCCTCTACCCTCTCCTGCACTCTCTGCCAGGTACTAGCAAATACACTCTCTGCTCTCTGCTCTTTAGTACGTTTTTGTCACCTGTGCTTTGGCCACTTTTCAACATAGGTGCATTGATAATGGCTTCTTTGTGTGTCTCTGGGGCGATGCTGGTCTCTGATGGGTAGAAAAGCAAAGTACAAAGGGAAATACGTTCTGCGCCTTGGGTCCTGAGCATGGATTGTATTGGACAGGGTTCACTAGACTAACAGAATTCACAGAATGAGTATATGGAAAAAGACGAGAGCAGATGCGTTTTCTTCGGAAAGAGTCACGCATTCCTCTACGCGGCTTTCTCCTTCTATTATCTAAGTCCTGCACCTATCAGAACTCTGCTGCCTACATTTAGGGCAGGACTTTCTGTTTAATCTGCTGTTACACGCCCAAAGTCACATGATCTTGGGTGTGTCATGATCCGGTCAAGTTGACAAATTAGATTAACTATCACACGGACTTTGCACTGGAAACCCCAAGAAATCCGAGGCGAATGATTTTGTCGAGGGCAGAAGGTGCTACAGTGCTCTTCCATCTACTTTCCCTCTGCCCAGGCGCAGAACACAGTGGACGATGAGAGTCCCTGTGTTATTCTGTCACAGATTCGAAGGCTGGGAACTTGATTGAGCGCTTAGGCACAGGTTCTTCACTGCTTGGTCTAAAGGATGCTCAGACAGCGCTACTTAGAAAGCACACCTGGTTCATTGGCCAACAGTCCCCAGCTTGTCCATGCCAGGAATAGTGCAGGTAAGTTAGAAGAATGGCTGCCAATGGAATTCAGTCACAGTGCCTAACACGGGCAATGTTTGCTATTAGGATTATCACCAAATCGAGCCTGGGGACTGGGCTCCTTTCTTTACTGACTTAAAGAGTAGCGTTATGCTTACTTCTCTTTGTAGAACTAATGATACAAGGTTCTGAAAGGAACTACACTCAGATTTTACAAAAGCCATCATCAGTGTACTACAGATACACAAGTAGAAAAATGATGAGGGTCTGATTGAGGAAGTTTCTACCAGTGTCTATGTGTGGGAGAATTGGTCCTATGTTTTCTTCTAGTAATCACAAAGTTTCTGATCTCAATTCTAGGTCTTTGATCAATCTTGAAACCATTATATGTCCCAGTTATACCACTCATTGGTGTCTCTCCAAAGGAATTAAAGTCAAAATAATATAGTGATCCATGCATATCCATGCATACCGAGCACAATGCACAATCATCAAGTTATGAAACCAACCCAGGTGTCCATCAACAGATGAATAGAAAAGACAATGTGGCATATAGCTACAATGGAGTTTTACTCAGCCATAAAGCAGACTAAAATTATGTCATTTGCAGGAAAATGGATAGAGAATATTAGGCTAAGTGAGATCAGCCAGTCTCAGATAGTCAAGGATTGTCTGTTTTCTCTCATATGTGGAAGCTAGAGAGAAAATAGGAAGCAAAAGGGACTTCAGATAAATCAGGAGACAGACCAGTAGAATAGTGGAAGGGGATTGGGAAAGAGAGGTGAGGAGGGGAAAAAGGAGACTTGAGGAAGGAAACAGCTTAAATAATGTTATGCTCATCTATGAAGGCGTCACTACCGATCTACTAACAGGTATGGGAAGGGAGGAGGGGGAGTGAGGTGGGATGCAGAAGGAAATGTTCCAAGTGATGTGTGCATGTATGTTTGTGTCACTTTGAGACTCACTATCATGTATAATTACAATGTACCAATAAACATATAAAAAGGAACTACCAAAAATATAAGGTGTTTTTGTTCTCAACTTACTTGAGTAGTAGTATTTTGAATCCTGAAGTGAGAAAATAATTCTATAAACTGAATCTCACATTTTCATGAGAAAATGTGATGACATCTTTCTGAATAAAGCAAAGGAATTATACCCAAGTTGTGCAAATAACAAATAAAATTTAATTTTGCATGGAATTAAATTCAAATAAACATAAAAATTACTGATGTTTGGATTAGTTCAGAAATTGAAAGTATAGAAAAGCTTTTGTAAGCACAATGGGCATTCTCTTGGTCACATGGTCCATTTATAATTTTCTTTTTTGATGGTAAGAAGTAAAGTCTTAAAAGAAAATGTTAAATGTTGTCAGATTCTTGTTTAGAAAAAGGTCATCTTCTTCAAGAAACCACTGGGTTTCTTATGATCCTGGAGTTGAAGTCTAGTCACATCATTTCCTGTGCCCTCAACACAAGGACTTTGTCTTTCCTGATGCCTAGCCTTTAACACAGATACATATTTCAACTTCAAATGTCACCTAGAAGAAAAGAAATTTACAAAACAAGTCTTCAAAGTTTCAAGGAAGTTGAAGATTTCCATTCCCAGAAAAATGACCAGACTTTTCAATTTACCAAGAGCCTGCAGCTGGGTGCCCTGAGCCCGGAAGAGTTAGCCTAGACTCCCTCCTGCAGACTGTCAGCCACTCCAAGGCGGGTGCATAATGACACCTCGGGGCCTTTGAATCTGTGTTTGTCCCATTCACACACCTAGGGAGGCTTCAAGTACACCCGTGCATGAATGGCCTCTTGTCTGTTCAATAGTTGATAAAATCAGCTTTTTCCCTGTTTTTCTTATTGCTTAGAATTTCAATCAAACCCTTGAAGATATCATCTGAGATGTTCCATTTCCTTAGTAAATTGTCTTGAAAAGATGGGGTGGAAAGTCTTAGCTTTGATGAAGTTAGCTATTTATACATTATCAAAAACACTGCACTGGGGATTTGGGACATAATCCTTGTCTACAATTCAACAGCGACAGAATGTGAAATGCTGCTGTGAGCACTGAGGTGTCTTTCTTCGCCAAAACGGCAAAACTAGGTGCTTATGAAGGCACACTGTTAATTCTCCATTCGGGTGTTGGACAGTATTATTTTTCTCCATCCTGATATTTTGCCAGGCAAATTAACTTTGCTTGGCTTACAAGATATTAATGTACAGTACAGTATGTAAGCTTTTCAAAGTATAAGAATCTGTCTTTGACGCCATTTAAGTTTCTTTAACAAATGAAAAGCAGAAGTTTGGCCACTATGCATCTTGCTTTCTCCATTGTAACCTGGAAGGAAATTGTATTGCCCTCCTTTGTTCCAAATTGTCTTGGCTGAGACAGGAGGATCGCGGGTTCAAGACCAACCTCAACAACTTAGCGAGACACTCAACAGCTTAGGGACAGTCTGTTCCAAAATTTTAAAAATATAAATGAAAAGGTCTGGGGGTGTTGCTCAGAGGTACAACACCCCCTGGTTTCAATCCCCAGTACCATGATAAAACAAAACAAAAACAAACAAGTAAACTATAGACCCCATCCACTCTTTCTACTTTCTCTTTTTTTTTTTTTTTTACTCAACTAAATTCCTCATCGAGCTATTCAGCACATCACATCATACTAAGTTTTGTCGTGTGTACTGGGATCACATGCGTGCACCACCATGTCCAGCACTTTACTGATTTTTATCTCTTCATTTCTCTTCTGTAAGACACAATAAAGTTGAACTTTTCTAGAACATGTAACTACAGGAGCTCTCAAGTTCTGCGTGATTCACTTTGATTACAGAGAGGTGGTTTTTAGAATGCTTTTTGAAATGATTTGAGATGGGAGGAGATTAAGTTCTGGTAACAGAGTGATCATCTCAGCCAGGTTTCATTTCCCGTGAGGCTGTGCAAACCATCTGATAGATCTGCAGGACACACAGAGAGGAGGTGCTTTCACTGCTAACGAGGCTTCATGCTTCTGTAGCAAGAGCTTGGTCCCAACAGAGACAGGGACTCTCCTGAATCTCATTACAAAGGAGAATGATAATCATTAGGGAAGATACGTAAGCATCATTATAGTCTCCTCGAGGACTTTGCCATGGTCCAGCCTAAGGCCATGGGCATGATGATGGTGACTCTGCACATTCCCACACAAGGGGAGGGGACTGAGGCTCCGTCGGTGGTCAGTGAGGTTGGCACAGTTTGTGGTTCTCATTCTGGCTCCTTATTGTGGGTCTGCCCTAATCTCTCTGATCCTATTGTCAATAATTCTATCAAACACAGTTCTACCACTGCTCTTACAAATTTACCTTTGCTATCTCAAAAATCTCTAGAATTGCAAATATCCAAGAGTTGTATTTCTCCTTCCAAATCAGACTGTTATAATAATGCCTTCAGTAACAGTACTCTCTGTCTTTGTGACCTTAATTAGAAGAGAAATTATATTGACCGATGTGTGCATGTATACTTCTATCACCCTGAAACCCATCAAGATGTATGATTACAATGCACCAATAAAAAAGTACTTTAAAAAAAAGAAGAGAAGCCGGGCTTGGTGGTGCACACTTGTAATCCTAGTACTTGGGAGGCTGAGACCAGAGGATTTGGGTTTGTGGCTAACCTCAGCTACTTAGTGAGGCCTCCGCAACTTAGTGAGACCCTATTTTAAGATAAAGAATAAAAAATAGGGCTGGGGGTGTAGCTTGGACGTAGAATGCCCCTGGGTTCAATCCCCAGTACTGCAAAAAAAAAAAAAGAAGAGAAATTATTCACTGAAGATGCATTATGTCCCAGAACTGTGTTAGGCAATGAAAGTACAAAGAAAAACAAAAAATAATCATGTGTAAAACGGGATCCTATGTTTATAAAACACACAATTACAAAAAGTACTTTTCCTAGCATAGACAAAAATATGCATATTTATATATTGTCATGTATTAGATGACACATGAAAATAAGTAACAATTGTCAGGTTATCAGGTTATGACCAGGAGGGGCACCAGGCACATGACATTTATGTAGGAGCCCAGCAGACGGTGCCCCTGGAGTCTTTAAAGTTGGGATTGCGTGTCTCTTTTGGAACCTTGGCATTTTGTTAAGGATCTCCATGGTGGAGCTGGATGCCTTCTCTCTGTTCTCTGATGGCCAAGGACTCATCTGGGGACTTGAAGTCCGGGTACTGAATCACCAGAAGTCTCCTTTGCTCCCTGGAGGTTGGTGGTGGCTTCTCCATGTCACCTGTAGCCTCTGTGTTTCTCCCCAGGGCTGGGCTCCAAAGGCGGGCCATGGTGGGGCACGGGGAGGACTCAGAGAAAGCCATATCACCTCAAGACCCAGCCTTGACACTCACACGGCGTCCCTTCTGTTCATTAAAACCATCACAAGTACCTGCCCATGATTAAGGAGAGAATAAAACAGAAGGCATCTCTTATAGAGCTAGGTGAGGTCCGGAAATCTACAGCAGGGACTGAGTGTGGCTTTGACAAAAAGCACCGACTCCTCCCTTGGACCGCTGTCTGCTGGTGACTAAAGCCAGCATACAAACGCGGCATCTGCTTCCACTTCACATCTGCGAAATGCACTTCAGTATCTGTTGCTGCCTTAACTCTCGAGTCAGATTTCTGCTCAATTCTGAAGACACCACGATAAGAGTAACTAAGATATTTTCAAGATTTGCAATGACATGACAATCAGTAGGTTGTCACCCCCCAGCTTTTACATCTGTTCCGGACCCCAGGAGCAGTGCCTGGAAGTCTCTGTTCACTGCCCTAGACCTGAAGGAACTAACTCCGTCTTGCTCCCTGGCTTGTCCTTTCTCTGAGTCACGCTCTCCTGGAGTCACCTGGGATTCCAGGAAGCACAGGTCTGATGATAAACAATCCTGTGACAAGAGTCTAAGCTGCCCCCAGGCAGCAGCAACATCTGGTCACCATCTAGGCTCCTCCTGGTGGATGCTAAGATAACAATACCAAGAGTGCTGGGCTAGGCACGCTTCCTGCACGTGCTCCCATCCCTGCCCTGCGTGGCCCCTAAGCTCTTATTAGCTCTTGAAGACAGGGCTGAGAACACTTGGTCCCCCTGGTTCTTCCCAGCGAAAATTATATTGAAGGAATCCCTTTCCTATCACACCATTACTTCCTCTGTTTGGTTTTCAGGGTGAGCGGTCAGACCTGGTCTTTAGGGGACCCCCAGAGTCAGGCTTCCTTGGCCTACGACTCCAGTAACAAGAGTACATAAGACCAGATATATTGCTGTGGCCACTGGGGAAAAGGCAATCTGCTACAAATAAATGCACCGAATTGTTAAACTAATACCTCAGACAAGGAAGAAGAATGAAATAACCTTCTCCTGATACTTATTTGTATTATCTCATGCATAGCACAAACATACACCACTTCTTCAATTTAAACATTCTCAGAAGATGATTTTTATTTACAAGGACAAAAAAAAGGCAGCTGGGAACATTAACAACTAGAAAGTGCTTAGCAACATGGGCTCGATGAATAATAAAATAGGCGCAAAAGAGTAAAGAAAAGTATGCCGAGATCCCGAAGGAAGTGGATGAAACGAGAGAACTGTGAGAGATTAAAGTGCAAGGATGAAATTAAGATTCCTTAATGGGTATAGTATAGAGTAGAATTTGCATTGCAGAATATCGAATCCAGAGCTACACACTTTAGAGTGTAAAATACTGAAATTCCTGATGGTTAGAGCTTTGGGGCTGGAAGACAGAGTATGAAGATCCCTGGAGGAGGAGCTGGTTTCTCTATGGAAAAAATCAATTTAAAAATACAAAATTATACCCAATAGTTTCTTCATTTGAAGACAGGTCTAAATTGCAGATGAAAAGCCCTCATGAAATTTCCAGGAAAAAATATAGAGAATTTTAAAGAGTCAAATTATGTGGATAGGCTGTCATGGTGTTAGTATGGTAGTTTGGTTATTTTGTTATATATAATTTCAGAGATAAAAACTAATATCAGAAGTATATGTTGAATTAAGATTATAGAGTGGACAAAGTATCTATTTTAGAATGAGCAGGAAAGATGTTAAACAACCAAGTCTTTAATTTACAGGAAAATAGGATGCTCATCTGATAATTTGGAGTCCGAGGTAGAAAAAAAGTAAAAATGTGAAATGATTTGCATCATTTAAAACATACAAGCCCAGATACCCCAAATCCTAAAAAATGAAGCCATAATGGAAGACAAACAGCAGTGCAGTTTCTCCTTTGAGCTAAATTCTATCGTCAGAACTTTATCTCATTTCATCCTCTGTAGTGGCTAAAGGGACATCGGGAGCAGCTTTGCTGAACCAGGTGGGGACAGGTAACACTGCTGAGTGTTCCCTAATCTTACCAAACACAGGGGTCCACTCCACCCTAAGAAACTCGAGAGCAGGAGCAATTTAAACCCAAAGCAACCCAAAGAAAGGACGTCATCAAGATGAGAGAGGAATTGAATAATGTTGAAACCGGAAAAGCAATAGAGGCAGCCAAGGAAACAAAAACCAAGCCTGTGATAACCCAGTGGCTAGACTGCTGAGGAAAGAGGCATGCCACCCATTGTCAGTGGGAGGGATAAAAGAGGCAAAGCCATTAAAGATCTTATACATTAACATGATAAGAAAACTGTGACACACAACTTTACAGCTAGGAATCTGCCAAATTGGATCAAGTGGACAAACCCTTTTAAAGACAGAAACTACCAAGCTTATTCACAAAGAAATGCATCAGCCATCGTCACCATCATCACACCTCTTTTAAAGACATGGACTGCCACTGGAAGACTTCAGCGGGAGAATTTCAGGGCCAGATGGCTTCTTTGGAAAATTCTACCTGCCCATTGGCTCCTGAACTTCCTTGATCCGGGAAGTCGCATGGCCTCCAAATTCCTTGCACTTCCTGGTTCATCTGAGCATCTGAGCAAAACGGCTGAGTGAGTTTACACAGGTGTCCCCAGAGGGGCACAGAGAGGCGCTGGTGGGGAGTGGGAGGCCTGGGGGAGGGGCGGGTGTGGTCAGAGCAGTGACATTTGATTGAGACACCAAGGAGAGGTATGAAGTGTGGTGGGAAGTGTCACATGTCACGTGACTCGTGACTCATTTTAACTTAATTACATCATAGATTTACTTACATAATGAGCATTCTAATTATTAACATTAATATAATAACATTATTATTAACCTTAATGTCATACATTAATATAATAATGTAACTCCTCAACTAAACAACTAGAACCTTACCGATGATATACAACCACGTGTCGACACGTCGCGTGGAGCAGAAAGCCGTTGGGCCAAGTTTAGTCCACACGGGGAGCCACCTGTTGTCATGGTTGAGGCGCTAAGTTTGTTTCGTAGCAACAGACAACAAAGATGGAAACATCTTTGTTTCCTAAATACATTCTAAACTTTATGGAATGCCCTTCAATTACATTTAAAACAGAAAAGTAAATGCCTACGAAAAGCCCTTACGAGATGTAGCTAAGAGAACGGTCTGAAGCAGATCTTAAAGTCTTGATCAGTTTCATAATGAAACAAAAAAGAATTAAGTTAAATGTACTAAATATTTCTAGTGAAGAACTTATCAAACTAAGAGACAAACCCAAGGAAGTTATGGTATGTATCTAATCATGCCAGCTCCAGAGATGTGTGCAGCAGGAAGAAAATAAAATAGATGTACTGTTATCTGTCTAAAGTGCCCAACTTATTTACTGAAACTTAAACACTCAAATACTAATGCCAGTAGAAAGCAGAAGGTGTGTGTGTGCGTGCAGGACACAGACACACACATATATGTATATATGGAAAAGGGGTGTTACGCCCATGCACGTGTGATAGTTGCCTGATACTATCATACGGCCTGCATGTTCATATATGATCATTTTAATAGAGCCCCAAAGTTGCCTGATCATATTCAATATATTTCTTTCTGATTAAAACAAGAAGGCAAGAAAATGAAGACCACTGAGGAAGCTGGAAGTAGAAGGTCCCTTTACATTACAAATCACCTCTTTTCATACAAAGAAATAGCCTCTTACCTCAGAAGTCAACGAGACTTATTTCTATTAAGGTAAAAAATAACATTGAATCTCCTCTTTATCAGGTATTATTTTTTCTAAGTTTTTGAGATAATTGTATAAAACATAATACAAAAATCAGGATTCTCTGTAAAGGGGAAAATTACATGTAAGCACTCAGAGGCTCTGAAATTCCAATCAACAAACTACAGAAAAATAACTAAACATAATTTATAAAAATGTCAAATTTAATTGAATGATCATTGGACAAAATAAGTGCACAAAACTGAGAGTATCTTTAACACTGGATGTCACTATTTGTCCAGCTAGGGTTACCATTCCATTCATAATGACCACGAAAGTAAAACATATGGCAATAAAAGATATAATTTAAAAACCAAATGTATTTTAAAAACATATGGAAATAAATAAAATATATGGACATATATTTAACCAAAAATGCTTAAGAACCATGTGAAACAAATTTCTATTCTCACCTGAAGGCCAAGTGTGTTTAAATATATATGCCTGGATAGATATGTATGTATGACGTGCTTTAGTAGTTAAAACATGCCTTAAGATATTATAAAGAAAAACAATTACTTAGTTTGTAAACTTGAAGCTTAAGGACAATTAAAACGCTTTCTTACTAGTGCCCATTCAAATGAGTTACACAAGACAATAAATGACAGAAATAAGATTCAAAACTAGTTCGCCTTATGCTGCTGATGTAGAAACGACTGTGGGTGCAACGAAGCCGAAGAAATTGGTGGAAGGAGAAAATTAGAAAACAAGAGGTAGAATATTCTCACACCAAGTTAAGACCTTCAAAACCATACATTTGTGTTTGTTGATAGTCTTCTAACAAGTTGCACCTGAAAACCTGGAAAACTACCCAGAAAAACTAACTTTGGGCAGTTTGTTTTATAGTGCTCCAAAGTTAATTTTTGCTAGAATAGATATTTAATGAAACTATTACTGAACCACAAGGACCAGATGAAGAAATACAAAGTGGATCCCAAAGGCAAGAGAAAATCGCTGATCTAAAGAGCCAAGAGTCGCCAGTAAAATTAAACATTTTTCTGTGTTTCACATGTATTTTATCAGTTGCCAGTGACATTTAACATTTTTCATATAAAAAATAGATAAATAAATAAAAGATAAAGAGCCAAGAGAGGAAAAGAAAACCCTGAAAATATTTTGATACATTGGCCCATTTCATTTCTTTATTTCAGAACTTCCAAAAAGACACTATGATTAAAGAAGGAAATTCAGCATCAATATTTTCAGAAAAAGAATAGATGAAAGATTAGCAAAATAAATAGTTCTATAAAATGTCATGTAAAATATAAAATTAAAAACAAGGAGTTATTATTGCAGAACCCCGTAAAATACTGACTACAATGATGTGAGTGCACTGTGATACACACACACACACATACTGGCACACCTTGCTAGTTGCACACACTCACTATCACACACACACACACACACACACACACACACACGCCTGAGATGACTGATCCCAAGTGAAGAGACTCTGAGACATTATGTCCTTTGAATCTAAGAAATGTGTGAAATTTTCCTGCTTACGGCGCCTTCTGATAGAACAAGGAAGTTTTAGTAACAGTCACCATGAGCTTACCTCATCTATGAGGAGAAAAGTGATATAGACTATATATATATATATATATATATATATATATATATATACATATATATATTATAATCTCTCTATATATAAATATATAGAGAGAGATCTAGATATCTTTATATATATAGAGAGAAACTGACTCAGGGAAACAATTATAATTTGCTTGGATAGACTCAGTAATAAAATTATTGATTACTTTTATTTTATATTCTTAAATATGTTTATTTATTGAAGAATATAAAAATTAACACAAAATGATACTATTGAGAGGACAGAAATCAGTGAATGATTCACCTTAATGCACGGCATCCTGGTCATCCTGTGGCCACCTGTATTTCTTTATGCAGACAAAGGTGTTAACTGCTAAGTGCCATGACCTGGAAATCTTTCAGTCAGAAGCAAGAAGTCCATGGACATTTTCAAAGGTTTGGGGGAAATGTCATTTGCATAGTGATAAAATAGTGATGCTGCTGTCAATATTATTCTAAATCTAGAGCTAAACTACATAACCCGGAATATATTACTTGCTTTTGACGTCTAAGCCATTGAAATGAATAGATTTTCCCCAAATTCCTCTAAAGTATATATTTTACTTGTCATATAAATTATAATATGCTCATGCATGTGACCCCATAAATATTAATATTCAGTTGAGTAGCGTAGTGAAGGGGAAAAGACCACTCAACCGAGGGCCAGAGCGCAGTCCCATCACTAACCCGCTGTATAATCTGTCCAGACAGGACATTTCACTCTCTGAGCTTCAGTTTTCCCAATTGCAAAATTTGGAAACAAGGCAGAGGACTTTGCAAACTCGTGTTTTAGAAAAGCAATGTCTAGGTTCTGTTCAAGTTAGAATCTTTCGCCAGGACACTTGCGGGAGGCATCGTACTCAAGAAAAACATTTTTTTTCCCTTTCAATTTAAGTAAACATTATCCCAAGATTGCTTCCCTTCTGTATTACCAGGACATAGAAACGAAAGCCTACAGTTCAAGTGTAACTTGAAAGAATTTATGTGGTTCACTGGGTAATAATTGCAACATTTTCCACGGCCTATTAAAGAGCAATTTCTTGGTTTTATTAGGTGTTTCAGAATATTTTGGAGGGTTTCTCCTAGTGTGCTCTCTCTTTCTTTCATCCTCCTTTGAATGGCATGATATTCCAATATTTCAGTGGGGAAAGTGGAACTAACGTCATGAGCTGAAAATTTCCAGTGCCAATTTTTACAGCTTATTTTATCCACCTCTAAATGAAGAAAGGCGAATCCTACAATATCCTTGTGATTTGCCACTTTGAAACACACTGATTTACATTTACCTTTCATGATGCAAGGAAGGAATAAAATACTAGGGAGCTCCTCGCCGCGCAGGGATTTAATTAAAACATAACTTCTGAAATGGATCCGACAACAATACATACGCAAACACAGCGGACGCTCCATTTTCCTTTCTTGCCTTTTTTACCCCTGTAAAGCTAGCTTTGGCGCGTGGCCAAAGACTTTTAAAACCATTAAGGCTTTTAGGGAAATCATTTTCCTTTGTAAGCTGCATGAATTTCACAGTCACCATCCCGGGAGAAAATAAGTTGGGACAGAGCGGGAAGCGCCAGGCTTCTGCAGGCGCCGGGCCTCTCTTTCCCGGATCCGCCGGTGGGGGGCAGTATAGGACAACATTTCTATCAAGCCTGCACCCGGCGCTGCCCTGGGTGAAGCCAGCCTGCTTTAACAGTTGCAACCGATAAAAATCTGCTTTTCCTCTTAATTACTGCTAAGTGAATACCTTCTGATACAGCAGTCAGATGGTAAAGCTGATTACCGAGCAGGCAACCCACACTTGTTGAGAGCCAGGAATTGCCCGAGCGCTCTGCGCACCTGAGGACTAGCGCAGAACTCAATGCAGTACCGTGGCACCAGCACCCACAACTTCAAGGAGGAGGTGCTGAGACTCCGCACACCTCAGCAGCTTCCTTACTAACAGGCTGCCACTCGCAGAGCCAGGCCTTGGTCTTAGAGTGGTGCAGGTGAATCACACACATACAAATGTCTCTCACCCACAGGGAATCCAGGGCCCGCCCTGCCCTCTGGACATGGATACACCAGGGAGCGCGCCAGTCGCTGCAGAGCACTGTTCTCAGCTGAACCCCGCTTACTAGACAGATGACCAGTCCAGAGGACGAGAAGTTGCAATCCTGCAGCCAGAGAGTCACCAGAATGGGGGATGAAGGGGTGGTGGTTGGGGGATGAAGGGGTGGTGGTACGGAAGTTCCTTCCAAGCTAGACACAGGGGCAAAAATATGAGCTGGCCTGATTTTATAAAGCGCTCACATGATTGAAAAAAATATAGCCTCCGCAGCACCAGAAAGCCACCTCGTTACTTTTATTTATTTATTTATTTTAATTTAATTTAATTAATTTATATATTTATTTTTGCAAAGTTTTCAGACACATGTCGGCTCTGAGAGATACTACCCCTGGGGCACAGACAGGTTTGTACTGTCATCTGACATCACTGTACGATTAAGAGCATCTTTCTCATTGTTAGCCAAATGAACACTCACATAGACAGTCCTAAACACCACGGCTCACCTGCATAAAGTGGACAGGTGCCGGACTCCCCACTCCCATCTCCACATCTCGTCTGAGCTATCAGCACCATGTTCTCAAAGCAGAGGGAAGCCTCCTCAGTGACGAGTTTCCGGCCCCAGGAGAAAAAAAGGATGTGCTTACATGGAAAGGACTGATTGAGTAGTGTCCCCAGGCTTGCAGAGTAGATGGAACTAAAGGAAAAGCAATGTTTAGCCATAATCCCAGTACTTGGGAGGCTGAGACAGGAGGATCCGGGTTTGCAGCCAGCCTCAGCCACTTGGTGAGGCCCTCCATAACTTTGTGAAACCTTGTTTCAAAATAAAGAATAAAAAATAGGACTAGGGGTGTAGCTCAGAGGTAGAATGCCCCTGGGTTCAATCCCTGGTACCACCAAAAAGAAAAATAGAAAAGCAAAAAAAAAAAAAGAAAAGACAAAGCAATGTTTAAAAGTGGAAGGTGCAATGAATATTAAGATCATTGGTGTCATGATCCTCACAGGTCCTGGAGGGTCAGCTTCATTGAGGTATATTTGACATAAAATTGACTGCACATATTTGAAGCATCCAATTTGATATGTTTTGATCATACTTTGTCTCCTATAAAACTATAACCATGATCCACATAATCAGCATATTGGTCATCCCCCAAATTTATGTGGTGATCCCTCCACTCTTGTCTCTCTCTTCCTCAGGCAACTGCTGACCAGCTTAGAAAGATTAATTTGAATTTTATTGTAATTATAATAGAAATTGTACAATAGGTATTCTATTTCTCTGATTCCTTTCCCTCAGACTAATTATTTTGATATCATCCATGTTTCGGCATGGATCCACAGTCCATTCTTTTTAACGGTTGAGTAGTAGTCCGCTGTGGTGTATACCTCAGGGTGTCTATCCACTCACCTCCGGAGGAGCACTTGAGCTTTTCTGATTTTTAGTTAATATCACTAAGGTTGTTATTAACATTAATCTGCATTTGTGCCTGTATGTGGACATATGGCCTTATTTCTGTCTTGTAAATATTGAGGATGCAGTGGCTAGACATATGGCAGGTGAATGTTTAGCTTTCAAAGACACATAGATTTTTTTCAAAGTTCTTAGGAGATTTTACATTTCTCTCAGTAGTGCATGCATGTTTGAACTCCTCCATATTTTCACTAACACTCTGCGTCCCTTACATTTCCGTAATTCTAATGGGTATGCAGTATTATAGCCCTGGTTTGTATTTGCATCTCCCCAATGACAGATGCTGAGCATCTTTTAATATGCTTATTCACCATCTGTATTTTTTTTGGTAATGTGTTTTCCACATTATTTACTCATTCTGATATTGAGCACTTTGCCTGTTATTAAGCGTGTTGGTTTTTCTTTATTATTATTGAGCATCTTGGTTTATTCCCACATTCTTGATAAAATTTCATTATTAGACACATGACTTACAAATATCTCCCTCAGTCTGTAGTTTTGTTTTATTCTCTTAAAAACTGGGTTTTGAAGCACAGAATTTTTTTTTAATTTTGATGAAGTTCAGTTTTTCATTTTTGTATTTCATGGCTTGACGTTTTATCATATCTAAACATCTTTATCAAGACCAAGATGACAAGGGCTTCTGTATTTTTTACTCAAGATTATATACATTTTCATTTCATATTTAGCTCTATGACACCTTTTGAATCAAACTCTCTATATGAGTAAGGTATAGTTCAAAGTTCATTTTTATTTTGCAAGTGGCTATGAAATTATTACAGCAGCATTTACTAAAATACTACCGTGACATCACCAAATTGTCTTTGCTGTGTTTTTAAAAAGCATTTGCTTATATATATATATGTGCAGATGTATTTCTTGACTCTATTTTCGGTTCCATTGATCCACACATGTATAGACAATGCAAACTTGCTAAATTCACTTTTTTTTTTTTTTTTGCAATACCGGGGATTGAACCCAGGGGCGTTCTACCTTCGTGCTACACCCCCGGCCCTATTTTTTATACTTTATTTTGAAACCGGGTCTCACGAAGTTGCGGAGGGCCTCACTAGGTAGAGAGAGAGAGACAGAGAGAGACAGGGAGAGAGAGAGAGAGAGAGAGAGAGAGAGAGAGACAGCTGAGGCTGGCCGCGAACCCGGATCCTCTGGTCTCCGCCTCCCAAAGTACTGGGATTACAAGCGTGTGCCACCAAGACCGGCTCTAAATTCACTTTTTATTATAAGTTTCAGCGGCATTTTGAAGACTCTTATCAGATTTTGTACAAAGATAATTATTTTTTTAAATGAAAGCAGTTTTACTTCATTGTGTCTAATTTAAATGCTTTTTCTTGCTTTTTTGCACTGAATAGAATCCTTAGAAACAGTGAGAATGGATATCCTTCCCTTGTTCCTGGTGTTGGAGGAGTAGATTAAGTCAATTCCATTAAGTAAGATGTTAGCTTCAGATTTCCTTATTGGGTGGAGAATGCTTCCCTCTCCTTGTTCATTTCTGAGAGTGTTTAGGGAACAGATACTGGATATTGTTGAATTCTCTTATGCATCTAGTCGACTGGTACTACTGTCTTCAGTTCTTTCCCCCTTAGTCTGTTAATGTGATGAATTAAGTCAGTTGATTTTAAAAGTTTAAATAAATCCTTCCTTTCGGGTATCAGCCTCACTTAGTCATGATGTATCATCCCTTTTTAAATATTGTAGGATTCGATTGGATGAAATTTTGTTTAGAAATGTTTACCTTATATATAAGAAAGATATTCAATTATTGTTGTCTTTTCTAACAATATCTTTCTCGGTTTCGGTATCAGGATGGTTCTTGACTCAAACAATGATTTCAGAAATATTACCTATTTTAAAATTTTGTGGAGGAGTTTCTGTTAAATTGCTTTTATTTGTTCTTCAATCATTTGGTAAAATTTGCCAAGGTGCAGTGGTGCACATCTGTAATCTCAGTAGTTGGAAGGCTGAGACAGGAGGATTGCAAATTTGAGGTTAGTGTGTGTTGACATAGAGAGACCCTGTTTCAAAATAAAAAATAAAAGAGCTGTAGGTATAGTTCAATGGTAGAACATCCCTGGGTCCAAGCCCCAGAACCACACAAACACACACACACACACACACACACACACACACACACACACACACATAATTAGCAAAGAACTATCTGAGCTTGGGGTTTTATATGTGGGAAGGTCATTAATGACTTTCAGTTTCCTTAACAGAGGTAGAGCTATTTAGGTTATACACGTCTTGTGTGAGCTTTTGTTTTAAAGCTGTTGGATTTATTGGCATAAATTTATTTGTAACATTCCCTTTTTATATTTTTCATATCAGACATTCCCTCCGCATCAGTCTGCTTTAGCAACTCTATTGCTATTCTAAAAGAACCAGCTTTAGTTTTGATTGATTTCCTACATGTTTTCTCCATTTTCTGTTTCATGTCCTTCCTCTTCGATTTCATTACTTTCTCTCTTCCAGGTGTTTTGCATCTCGTTTCCTTTTCCCTTCTCAGAGTCTGCCTGCAGGAGCTGTGAACATCCTTCTCTTCTGGCACAGGTGTGCACTGCTGGGACAGCGTCTGATCGAGGGGAGGGTGGCCTGAGTCATCCTCTGAGTCATGACAACTGGGAGGCCCAGGAGCTTCTTCAAAATACTGTTTCTAACAAACTCACATTACATACATTGATCCATTTCACTAAAAGTCAGAAACAAATACGCCAGCCTCCTGCCTCGTCCTTGCTCCGGTTTGCCTCCATCCAACCTGTGAGCTTTCACTGTGCAGAGGCCTGGGGGCCCTGGCTGGAGGAAGCTATCTTAATAGGACTTTCCTTGTTATCGGCAAGGTTTTGAAGTGCCTCTGCCTGGAGGCCCTGTGGTACACCTGGAAAGCCGTGGGGGGATATTTTACACCCATAGTTGCAAGTGGACACCAGATACTGTGCTCTTCCCAGCGGGAGGGCAGCGGGGCCCGCCCCATGCGCACAGCGAGGATGCTCACTGAGATGGACTCCTGGTTCTTGCAGGGGATCCGAGCCTGTCCCCCACTGCTCACTGACCCCGGCTCATCCCCCTGCTCTCCCCAGGCAGGACCCCTAAGCCCACACCTGCCTCCACCCTGGGCCCCTGTCCCTGCCCCTGCCTCTTCTAGCTCTTTCCTCTGACAGTGAATGTCCCCAAAGACTTTGTCTCCTGTGTGTTTCTCTCTTCTACACTCACTGTTTCCGTCCTCTCTCACTCCCTCTCTTTATTTCTTCTCTCTTTCCTTCAGTTTGTCTCTTGTTTCTCAAAGTGAAAATATTTTATTTGTTACCTTATTCTTACACAAAAAAATATTACCTCAAACTAACAGACATTCAGATCTTCACCACTAAAATTAAGCCAATATAAACATTTCTTTAGTAGCCCCAGATTTCTCTCATATTTCTCTTTTCTTATTTTAAAGTCATCATGTTTTAGATGTACAGCCAAAACATTGATTCCCATCTATCCCTTTTCTATACTTTATCCTCAAAATTATCTCTAGTTCAATGTGAATACTTGTTTATACTTTTATTGGTGAATATGTATACTTTTCATTGTATTTTTCTCTTCCAGAAGGTGTACGTGCATATATAGATAATGTAGATATTACCATTTTATATTTTTAAATATAAAAGTGGTATGTAATATTTAAATTTGTTTTCAACCTGATACTTATTTACAACTCAACAGTATGCTTTTGAACTTTAGCAATGCCAATGTGTATAGTTCACCAATTGATCTGCTGTATAATATTTCATTGACCAAATGAACTGAAATGTATTTATATGTTCAGCTCCTAAGGAAACATTCTCACTCTTTTCATAATTATAAACAATACTGCACATACTTTCTTGTGCATTTCTCACCAGTCTAAAATACATACTTGGAGTGGAGCTGCCTGTGTGGCCGTGAGCACCTTCTCTGTTCCTAGCTCTTGTCCAGCTGTTTTCCAAAGCGGGTGACCAGTAGGTCCTCCCACCAGCAGCCCGACTTTCACACTTCCTCAACCTTCCTGCAGTCCTTTTCCACAAAGGGCATCAGTGGGCGCCTTCATTTTTGCCAGTGCCATCTTACAGTTGTTTTGGATTTTCTACTCAAGACTATGTGTAGCATGGTTCGGCATGCCCTTTTGGAGACCCAAGTTTCTTCCTTTGTGAGTCGCCTGCCCTGTCTGGACAGGGACCCCAGGCGCCCCAGGCACCCCTGGAGTCAGTGTGCCCTGAGTACCATGGTAGAGAATGGAACCAGCTTTCGACGAGTCTTCAGAAAACACATGTGAGTATGTTTGGATTGCTTTTTTTCCCCAAGTTGCTTAAATCCATGAGCCAGGGGTCATGTTGCCAGTGTCTCTAGGGCATTTGGGGAAATCCTGGTTAGCAGAATCTGGAAACCTCCCGGTGAGAACAGCAAAGTTGAGACTCATAGTGTTGGCTGAATTCTCTCACAGCTCCAGCTACATTAGCAGTAGTCGTGTGTCCTTGTGAGGACCTTGGTTTGGGTAGATCTGGGAACACATCACTTGACTTTGAGTATGCTGCAACCCCTCTCTACTAAAGTCCAAATGATGTTTCTTGTGTGTGTGTGTGTGTGTGTGTGTGGCACTGGGAATTGAACCCAGAGGCATTCTACCTCCAAGCTACACTCCCAGCCCAATTTTATTTCTTATTTGGAAACAGGGTCTCATTAGGTTGATGAGAGTCTTACAACTTCTGAGGTTGTCCTCGAACTTGCGATCCTCCTGTCTCAGCCTCCCAAGTACTGGGATTACAGGCATGTGCCATCATGCTTGACTCCAAATGATGTTTCTATTCCATTCTTAATGGGAGCTATTGCATCCTCTGCTTATGGTGTATATTTCCAGCAATCATTTATGACAACTGTTATAGTAAATGAAAACAGAGCCAGCTGGCCCTCAACACATGAACAGATAAAGAAATTGTGGTATATACACACAGTGGAATTTTACTCAATCATAAAGAAGAACAAAATTATGTCATTTGCAGGAAAATGGATGGAACTAAAGAATATTAGGCTGAGAGAGATTGGCCAGTCTCAGGAAGTCAAGGGTCAAATATTTTCTCTAATATGTGGAAACTAGAGAGAAAATAAGAAACAAAGGGACTTCAGATGAATCAGGAGAGAGACCAGTAGAATAATGAAAGGGCACTGGGGGAGGGACATGGGGAGATGAATGTTCCAGTCAGCATTCTTGCACTATAATCTAGACCTGACCATGTAACTTAGAGGAAATAAGATTTATTTTGTTATTGTTTGGGGTTCAGCCATGTGAGGCCATGGACTGTGGATTTCAGGGCATGGCGGAGGGAAGCAGTTTTTCAAGGTAACCCACAGAGACACACCAGACTCCAAAAATCCAATTTTGAGGTCTTTATTTTACCGACTGGCTGGGGCTACATGGCTAAAGAGTGCAGCACCTAGGCTCTATTGATGGCCACTTATATAGGAAAAAGTAGTTTCATAGGATCAAAAGTTCAAGTTCACATAATTTTAGAATGATGGAAAACAGATCATTTAAAACCAAACAATACATGTTTACCTTATAATAAACAATGCCTTGATTTTCTATATCTTTGATTTTCTATATTTTTCATTTGCATAAGCAAAGCAGCGGGGATACAGAAGCCGAGGTTAAGTATTATGAAGCGTTAGCAAAGGTCATGGCGACTCTGACTTAAGCCAAACATTCTTAGTGGAGTTTATGGCCTTGTAATGCTCAGGGTGGCAATATGGAGCAACGAGTGTTAAAGTTTAAGCATGCCTCATCTCAGCAGAGAGAAGGAGAGCACTTGGGACCAGCTCTTCCAGCCACACCCTACCAGTCTACTGGGTACCACCCAGGTAAATCCACTGATCCACTTCTGAGATTACAACCCTCATGACTCCACCATATCAACCCTCAATATTAATAAATGAGCCCTTTAGGGGACATTTTATATGTGACTATAACAGTGGAAAAGGAGTCTTGTTGAAGAAAACAGTTCAAATATGGTTATGTCCATCCATGGAGGTATCACTACCAACCTCGTTAACAAGTTCTGGGAAGGAGGAGGGGAGGAGGGGGAGTGGGGAAGGATGTGGAGGAAATATAGCAAGTGGTGTAAGTATATATGTTTGTATCACTTTGAACCTCAGTATGATGTATAATTCAATGCACTAGTAAAAGTATTTTAAAAAATCAAAATAAATAAGAGGCCAGGCCCAAGTAATCCCTAAGCACACAAAGCCAGTTAGACCTCACATGTGACTTTGGTCTTGCTGGATTTGCAGACATAAGCAAAACTTAGTACAAGATATTTTCCGTAAATGTCTATATTAAGGACAAATGAAAGCTAAGGCCAACCAATCAGAAACAGCTGAAAAATTTACAGTTCTGTAACTAGGGACTTTGCAGCAGGACAGACCACACCAGGCAGCTGGTGAGTACAGTCAGGCAAATGATGATGGGCTCCACCTCCACGCCATCCTCCACAGCCTCCCAGGGAGGCCCCTCTGCGGAGCCTCCACACCTCCTGCCATGCGCAGCTGCTCAGTTCATAAACTGGCATTTTCTCAAATAAACTTTTCCAATGTTATTGTGCATCAACCTTTTAATACTGCAAAACCACACCTTTGCCTGTTTCTCTGGATTTCCATTTTTAAGAAAGTTTCTTAATACTTTGTTTAGATTTTAATATATTCTACAAACTGCCTCTAGGCTGGCTTGCTGTGTGGTTTGTTCTTTATTTGTATGTTTATTTATTTATGTGAGAGTTTCAAGTTCCAGGTCTTCCATGCACCTTTTCCTATATCTACTTCGTATGTGTGTGTGTGTGTGTGTGTGTGTGTGTGTGTGTGTCACTGGGGATTGAACCCAGAGGCTTTCTACCTCCAAGCTACACTCACAGCCCTATTTTTTTATTTCTATTTTGAAACGGGGTCGCTAGCTTAATGAGAATATCACTACTTGCTGAGGCTGTCCTCAAACCTTTGATCCTCCTGTCTCAGCCTCCCAAGTACTGGGATTAGAGGTGTGCACCACCACCTTGCCTCAATATCCTCATAGAAAAAATTATGATGGAATTTATCTACTAAAAATTATCTACTAATAAGTATTTGAAGACTAAATATGCTAACATATATACAGGCACATAGCAAGTGATATATAAAAGTTAATTTTCATTTTTATTAATGGAGTCTTTTGTAACAAAGAAGTTTTAATGTTAATGTCCTCAAAATATACAGTTAATCTGAGAGGAGTGTTGTGTTGGTCTTTTGAAATTACTTACAAAGTAGTTCCATACACTGATGTTTGATCGATATTTTCTGTTATCTTCTGAAAGTTTGTACTTTTGCATTTTAATGATGTCTTTAATCCATTTGGGTCTTATTTATTATTTGGTGTGATCTAAGGATCTAAGGGTTTTTTCCACATGTGGATAATTATCAGAACTTTTTTTAATAGTCGATTTTCACTCATTGTTATTCTTCTCTTTCATATACAAAATCTTCACACGTGCAGGAATTTTGAATGCCTCCACTTTGTCAAAAAGTCTGTCTGTATCCACATACCAATGTACACACCTTTAGCTATTTTATCTTTGTTTTTAAGTTCTGATAAAGAGGAATTGCTTCTTCAATTCTCATGGCCTACTTGTGGCATTGTTTTTCTATTGAACTGTAATGACCAATGTGTCAATTTCCTTGTCATTTTATTGGATGGCAAAAAAATGTGTAGATTAAAATTTCATTGCATTTATTGACTACTTAGAGAAGAATTAAGAGCCATTCTTCCCATAAATCAACATTATAGCATTCTTATTTTGAGTATTCCTTCATGGTTTTCATTAACATACTTGGTTGGCCATTTTTCTAGGTGGATTTTATTTGTATTGTGAATGAGATCTTGTCTTTACCTGTTAACATTTTACAGTTACCATGATAATTACAGCACACGCATATCTACACACATAAATTGTAATGTATGCATATACATTTATATATATGTACATATGTGTGTAAGTGTGTGTGTATGAATATAGTCTTATACAGAGAGAACTGTGTTTCTTCCTTCATAATTCCCATTAGTCATTTCATGAGTTTCTTCATGGTTAGGACTCCCAGCACACAGCAAAACAGAATCGGGCATAACTAGCACCTTGCTTTCTTGCTCTCAAAGAGATGCTTCTGATATTAAATCACGAAGTATGGTTTATACCGTACTGTTATGAAGCTAGTATTTTGATAATGTTAAAAAGTATTTTCTATTTGAAATTTAAATCACGTAATTCTTTATGAGGATTGTGAGTTGTCTAAAATTTATCAAATAATGTTTCTAAATTGATAGAGATAATTTATTTTTTTGTGGTACTGGAGATTGAACCCAGGGGTATTCCACCTCCAAGTTACATCCCCAGCCCTATTATTTTATTCTTTATTTTTAAACAGCATCTCACTAAGTTACAGACGGCCTCACTAAGTAGCTGAGGCTGGCCGCAAACCCGGATCCTCCTGTCTCAGCCTCCCAAGTACTGGGATTACAAGTGTGCGCCACCATGCCCGGCTGATAATTTTTATTGAATATTAGAAATTCCATTAAATTTTTAATAATGCTTGTGTTCCTATTTAGTAATGACATTTTTGTACATGTAGGAATTGTCTTTGCTACTATTTTATTTAGTACTCTTGCTTATGTGGTGGCAAATAAAATTGTTCTGGAATTTTCCTTTCACTATTTTCCAAATACACTCAAGGTTATATTAGCCTTGTGAATGAGTTATGGTTATCTCCTTATTTTGTTCTCTGAAAGAATTTATAAAACACAAGGCTAATATATTCTTTGATATTTTGATATATTAATAATCGTCTGTACCTCTTCGGGGGGGATAAGGGAAGAGAAGAGGAATTTACTAATGACTCGATTTATTAAATAATCTCAGGTCTACTAGGATTTTTTTATTTTTCTTTACTTAAATTTCATAAGCAATATTTTTATAGAAATTGTATATTTTGTCTAAGTGTGTATACAATTGTTTGCGGTGTCTCATTTTCCCATGTTGTTTCCAAATTGATGCATCACAACTTCCAGCTCTATTGGAGTTTTATTTTTTACTTTTCTAATTTCCTAATATATTTTGACAAAATTTGTTTATTTAACATTTAAAAAAAATAGCTCTTGAGCCAGGTGTGGTGGCGCACACTTGTAATCCCAGTACTTGGGAGGCTGAGACCAGAGGATACAGGTTTGTGGCCATTCTCAGGAAGGTAGGATGCCCCTGGGTTCAATCCCCAGTACCACAAAAAAAAATTGGTCTTGAGTTTTATTGACTTTTTAATATTTTAGTTTGATATTTCCCTGTATTTTATTGATGTATGTATAGTTGTGATTTTTATTAATGGAGTCTTTTGTAACAAAGAATTTTTAATGGTAATGTCCTAAAATATACAGTTAATCCAGAGGATTGCTGTACTGGTTCTTTGAAATTACTTACAAAGTAGTTCTATATACTAATTTTTGATCGGTATTTTCTGTTATCTTCTGAAAGTTTGTACTTTTGCATTTTAATTGTGTCTTTGATACATAATTTCGTATATGTGTGAAATTTTTCTTCTGTTTTTCTTGGATAAAACAGTAGCTTTCAGACTATAATTCTAACTATAGTTGTGTGTGTGTGTGTGTGTGTGTGTGTGTGTGTGTGTGTGTGCGTGCGCACACGTGTTGATAGGCTGCTTCTTTTGGATATTTTTAGGCTTTCTTTGTTTATGAAATTTCATGGTTTCACTAAGACACCTCTGTGTGTGAATTTAATCTATTCTGATTATGACAGATCTTATTTATTGGCCTTTCATTAATTCTTCAGAAAATATTGCTATTACTTTTTTGAATATTTCCTTCTCCTATTCTCTATTTTTTCCATTTTACATGCGAGTTGCTCTTTTTTATTTTATTTCCCTCATTTTTCTGAGTCTCTTTCCTATTTACCATCTTTTACTCTCTTTATCCTAATAATTTACTTAATTTGAAGTTCCTGTGTACTAATTCTTCCTCAATCATAATGGATGTTAACTCATCTCTTGTATTGTCATATTTTTTGATTATTGCATTTTTCATTTCTAAACTTTTTTATTATTAGAATATATTTTTCATGGATTTTTTTGATTATTTTGAGTCTAAAGGAGAAACTTTAATTTCATGAAGTTTTTATTCAGTTATTCTGTTGTTTTAAATGCTTCTGATTCTAAATTGGGAGATGTGTGGGAAATCACATGTGGGTCATAGGTCTAAGAGGAGGTCCAAAAGGACAAGTTACTGGTTTGGGGATTTTTTAGTGAAGTAGAGTTTGTTAATATGAAAACAGCATAACCTAGTTTTATTAAAATAGTTAACTTTCACATATTAAGGCGAACATCGACTTTTCACTCTTTGTGCCTGATTAATCTCACTTAGCATCATGTTCTCTAATTCTTTCCACTTCCCTACAAATGATGTAATTTTGTTGGTCTTTATGGCTGCATAAAATTCCATTGTGTACATATCCGATAGTTTTGTGATCCATTCATCTGTTGATGGACACCTTGGCTGGTTCCAAAGTTTGGCAATTGTGAATTGTGCAGCTATAAACATAGACACACATGCATTAGTCTGGTAGTTTGGTTTCTGATCTTTTGGGTAGATGCCTAGAAGTGGAAGCTAGATAGAAGGAGATTTAGAAGGGACTCTAGACAAAGAAGAAGAAAACTTTAGATGAACAAAGAAGATGACCCAACTGACGGAGTTTGGAGGGGGGTGGAGGGAAACACACTAAAGCGCATGAGGTATATATCCAAACTTATAAAACTCAATCACTGTGCAAAGCACTAAAGGGAGGGAACGGGGAGGGAATGGGGTGGGATTCGAGGGAGGGCTAAATGGGCAATGTGTGCATGTATGATTCTTCTAACCTGACACCTATCAAATGTATAATTACAACGCACCAATAAATGGATATAAATTGAAAAAAAGTAAAGTAAAATAGTTAACTTTGATTTAGAAATCTTACTGTTCCACTTATTAATCCAGCAACTTTTGTTGTTTTTAAAATTAACATTCAATTCATCCAATGAACTGATAAAACTCCCTTGGAAATAATCAAAACTATTGAATTACTTATTTGAATAATTCACCGTAAATAGTCATACTCTATTTTGAGTTTAATGTATTAGATTATGTCTTTGAATACTTCAAATTCCTAACTGAGTGAAAACATGTAACCCCAATGATTAAATATTGTAAAAATTTAAGATCTTGAAAATCTTAAAATTTAAAGTTCTAAAATCATCTTATCATACATCAGTTACTGCCCTAAAAATTTCTTAGCACTTTTTATTAAAAGTTGTATGTTGGCAGCTCTTATACAGGAATCTCTAACAGAAAACCCACAAGGTGATGTTGGACTGTGGACAAATTGGCTCGATCCCCATCGCCTTCCAAGGATGGAGCTACATTTCCAAAATTCCCTCATCCAAGTATCTGGGTTAGTCACTCTGGGAGGCCCAGTCTCTTCAGGATTCTACATGATGAATGGGGATGTGCCTATGAAGCACTTCTACCATAGACCCTAAGGCATTTCTGTTGCATACCCATAAGGCATTTCTACCACATACCCACAGGGCATTTCTACCACATACCACCAGGGCATTTCTACCACATACCCACAGGGCATTTCTACCACATACCCCCAGGGCATTTCTACCACATACCCACAGGGCATTTCTACCACATACCC